>JAAEAF010005626.1:0-43715 GCA_011037195.1 Triatoma infestans | reverse complement strand
GTTTTGTTTTTATTAAGGCTCTTCAATATCTATGGTTATTGGCACCCGAAGCCATTTCAAGTGCACTGCCGACCTCCGGACAGTGTTCTCTAGTTACAGATAACACTACCCATTACCGGATAGTGAACTGTAGAGGCACCTAGGAAGAAAAAAATTTAAGGATAGCACAGCTGGACTCGAAACCGGGTCCTTCGTATCGGAGTCAAGTTTGCTAACCACTCAGCTATTCCCTTCCCTTTATTTACATATTTAAATGATTTTCATCCTGCAAAACAAGGTACCTATGTAAAAAATGTTTCTTCTAGGCTGAAGTAATAATAAATATATTTTGAGTAAAC
The DNA here is from genome assembly GCA_011037195.1 of Triatoma infestans. Classification (NCBI taxonomy): domain Eukaryota; kingdom Metazoa; phylum Arthropoda; class Insecta; order Hemiptera; family Reduviidae; genus Triatoma; species Triatoma infestans. The sequence goes on along the minus strand of JAAEAF010005626.1, from coordinate 43,377 downwards.
TAAAAGTCTCAAACGCATATTTAGATAGTAGTGATATGAAGTGTATTGGTATTTTGATTAGTATTGTGTTATCAAATGAAATTTTCAGAGACATTTTCCATGGTAGCCTGTCTCATTTTATGGTCATCGACCGGTTTCCGGCGTTCGCCCATCTTCAGGATGCGTTTTTTAGACAGTGTGACAACACTGCATAGAGCCAACTTAGTTTACACAGTCGAAAAACGCATCCTGAAGATGGGCGAACGCCCGAAATCGGTCGATGACCACAAAATGAAGCAGGCTACCACGGAAAATGTCACTGATGCTTTTCAGTTCTGCGGAACCAACCACCACAACAAATAAAATTTTTTTAATCAATTAATAATTGTAATGCGGAATATATTCCAGAAGGACATTTTTTGAGGGACTAATAAGGATTACAATGATTTCGGAAATAGGTAATTATGTTAGCCATTACTCCATAATCAGCAAGACAGTGCCTTTCTGCGGTACAAGAACAAAGCCAACAGGAAACTGTAATCAATTTGAAGACTAGTTAAAAGTTTACGAAAAAATTATATGTATTTAAAATTTCAGGAATTTAGGTACTCAACCAGCTTGGAGGGATTCTAATGGTAAAAAAACGTTAACAAATTAAGGAAACAAAACTTTGTATTTAAGATATCAACTTGGTCTTTTCCGGTATCTTCGAATGATTTATAAGAAACAAATTAGCAAAGACGATTTGATTAGTTTGATATTCGTGAAAGAGATAAACAATATCCTGATATAAAAATGTTAATAACAAATGATAATGAACTAGAAAATTAAAAATAATTTTAACCAAAAGCAATAAAGATATTTTTAGAAACATGTGACAAAAGTTTAGGGCTAGAAGGTATGCATGGCTGTTTTATTAGGATGTTATCCCCAGGTGTACAATTTTGTCGCATACAGGTAGGAATGTTTAGCGCGCCCTCTATCGTATGTAATAAGGTAACTCCTGGTCCGGACTGTTGTAAAATAAAAATAAAATAAAATAAAAAAAAGTTTAGAAAACTTGCTATGTACTTCTTCTACTAACTTATCGTACTTTTTTGGGGGGGAAAATTTTTTTCTACACGTGTCTTTTATGTCGCTGCAAATATTTCAAATAACTTTAAGAAGTTTTAACTTTAATTACAACCAGGAGATTCGTTCCAGTTAGACTTACCATGCTCCTCAACCCTTTTAACTTTTTTTCTTACATCTTATTACAAACCAAGAAACTTAATTACATATCTAAATGGGTGACGTCTTTACTCGGCGTAATTCAACTATTATCAAATTATAAGTTTTGGTTTAAAATTTACGACTTCAAATTACTGAAGTACAAAGTACTAAATCGAAAGTATGACAGATATGACTTCTTTCAAGGAGGATAAAATTCCAGAACAGCACAAAAAAAAATCTGTGTACAAACACACAAAAACAACGTTCACTTAATTCAGTTAATACAATCATAAAATTGGCAAACTTCCGTTAAACTTGAATATTTTTATTGAGCCTAATAACTAAAAAAATCTGGTGTGAAAAGCTCACTATAACTTTCTCTTATTTCAGATTTCAAAATTCGTTGAAAACTGAAAACACTGTTTAGTAAAAGCGCACACTCTGGTTTATAAAATTTTTTGTGAAACTCGGAATTTTGGCGATCTATTTATTTCTAAATTAATTCTATTTGGATGGTAGAATTGTATAAGCACCTTAGTGAAAAACATAACTCCACCCTTCCCCCAGAAGTCCCCTTAAATGACAATTATCAGGAGAAATGTTTCAAATAAAAGTTGTAAGCTCTTTATATGTATAGTACACATACGTACTGTAAAAAAAATCGATGGAACCGTTGACGAGAAAATACCAGAAAACTGAAAAATACATTTCAGTAAAAAAACACTTCCGGTCATCCGATTGTTTTCACACTCGGAATTGCAACTACATATTTAATTCTAATTAATATTATTTAATAGATGACTGAATTGTAAAGTAAACTGAAATAGCACTTTAGAGGAAAAAACTTAACCCCACCTCTCCCCCAAACCTGCCCTTAAAATAATTTACCCGGAGCAATGTTTTAAATAAAAGTTGTAGCTCTTTGTATGTGTATTTGATATAAAAATTTCAAAAAAAAAAAATCAGCGGAGTCATTTTTGAGAAAATCGCAAAAAAGTAAAAAAAAAAAAAAAAAAAAAAAAAAAAACTAGTAATGTGGTACTTCCGGTTGAGAATTTTGACAGATGACACACTTTCGGATCCCATGGTGATACCTAAACGGAATATCAAGTTTGAACTTTCTACATTGTTTTTGAGCTATGCTCAAAAGAGGCCATTTTCTAAAAAAACTCCTTTTTTTAGACTCAGGGGAACTCAAAACGGATATTTCCGTTGTAAACTCGATATTCGAAATTTATCATGATTACAATACTTCCTTTTACTAGGAGTAAGAGAAAGTAAAAAGACATGGATTGGGGTGGGAGGTTCATTTTCTACCCAAGGCTAGATAATAGTTGAAATGATGACATTATTGTCCAAAAGAGAGCGTCAATAATATTGAACAAACATTTTAAATTTAACGTCAAAGATTTGTAAGAAACAACTAAGATCAATTTCCCACAGCCCCAAAGTGACACGTTCAACACTGTGCAAATAGCATTCAAAGTTTAAAGAAAATCGTTGTGATCGTTTTAGAGAAATTTGAAGAAAGAAAACAAATTGCACTTCCGGTTACAGAATTTTCTTGATAAAAGTTGCAAGAGATTACGGAGCAGGGTTCAATAAAAATACGGTTTTTTAAGATTATCCGACGTTTCGACAAATTTACTGTCTTCTGAAAGGATCCTGTACAAGAATAAGAAAAAAAAGAAATAATAAAGAATACTATTGAGAAAAACATTAAATATTGTGAAGTCTGTCTAATGTATGTGGCTGGGCATTATAATGGATGAGTTAGGTGGAGAGAATTTGTCTGGTTGATGAAATAAGAAGACAGGGTTAACACTGGTTTACTATGTGTAATAATAATGACTGCCTAGACTTTACACTTGTAATGATACTGTATGGTAGAGTGGAAAATGGGTAATGACACGTAGTGATTGGCTGTATGAACTCAGTAGTATGAACTGTATTGAACTGTATCTCTCTGGACTGCCCGTTGCTCTCTCTCTCTCTCTCTCTATATATATATATATGTTTCTCTCACTCTAGTCCGAGAGAGTGGTTGGGTTCTTTTCTCTTCTCTTTATTCTCTTTGGTTGCTGTTACAGCATTGTTTACAGTCATTTCTTGAGAATATTTTTACAGTAATTTCTTGATAATACATTCTCAAACCCATTCCCAAAACTGGGAAATTGGATTACTTAGACCCTAAGGCATACAGATTCATCAGCCTTACTTGTTTTTTCTAGAACTTCCTATTAGACCCAGTTTTTTTTAGGAGAAAAATAGTTTTGAGTCTTATGAGTGTTATTTTAAGTTATTTACCACAAACATCCGCCGAACACATAGACAATAAAATTGTGTACGCTATATAGATTGTAAATTGTATTTTATTATAATTGTAACAGCAATCAAAGAGAGATCAGCAACCAAAGACAGAAAGAGAAGAGAAACAAACCCAAGCACTCTCTTGGATTGGAGTGGGAGAAACTGTATAAATATAGCGACGGACAGTCCATGAAAACACAGTTCGATACAGTTCAAGACAGTTCAACACAGTTGAGGGCACTTCGATACATCCAATCACTACATGTCATTACCCATTTACCACTCCCATTTACCTTAAACATTTCTCTACAGGAAGTCTGTGTCTCTTAATATATTAGTTAACGCTAGAAAAATTCTCTCCACTTAACACATCTATTATATAATTAATACAGCTGTCTACCTAGACGGCTTTGCCTAGACGGATTGGCTGGGGGGTGGTGGTGGGACTTGTGACATATTAATGGGAACTCTCAGGAATCGATCCAACGGTTCTGACAGAAACAGGTGTAATAAAAAACCTCATAGATTTTGGCCACTTTGTTTCATATAATATGGTAGGCATTCATAAAAGTTAATTACACATAGATAAATATACCAGGGTCTATTTTATTGCAAAGCTACTTAACAAAAAGAAAAAGAAATGTCTAATAAAATTAACTATTAAATAATTATTTTCTTTATTGGAGCAACGAATAAAAATTTATTGGTTATTTGTTATTCAAATTTCTTCGAATAATATCCAGTAATGTAGCATATTTAATCTCGACTTAGGCACTGTAACCCACTCATACAAAATATCCCAGACGGTTAAAAAACATCTGACAAAAACATTCACTCCTCGAGACGGCAAACTTACAACACCTAAAGAAGTCACTGCTGTAATCCGCTCCAGAAGAAATAAGACTTCTCCAGGCTCAGACGGAATTTCTAACATATTACTCAAAAATCTCCCCCGTAAAGGCATAGTTCACCTTACCAATCTCTTCAATAAAATGCTCTCTCTAAGCTATTTCCCTGAAGTTTGGAAAACGTCCAAAATCATCCTCATTCGTAATCCCAGGAAACCCCTCTCTTTCCCTTCTAGTAATCGACCAATCTCCTTACTAAGTTTCGTCTGCAAAATACTCGAAAAAATAGTCTTATCCAGATACTCAGAACACCAAAAACACTAACAATATACTAACTAACGAACAGATTGGCTTCAGACCAGGTCTTTCTACAGAACTTCCACTGATTAGAATAGTTGACGACATTGCACAAAACTTTCATTACAAAGAGCACACTGGCATGATACTTCTCGACATAGACTAAGCCTTCGACACTCTCTGGCAAACGGGACTTTTCTTCCGCCTCATTGAATACAACTTCCCTCTATATCTTACTAAACTCCTACACTCATACCTTGCCAACACAAAATTTTACATCCAACTGAACACGGCCTCCTCCAACTCCTAGCCGAAAGCAGCAGGTGTTCTTCAAAGTTTTATCCTGGGTCTCGTCCTTTTCATCATCTACATCAATACTCTTCCCAAACCTCCTCATATCATCTAGCCCTATATGCTGATGATGTCGATTTATACTCATCATCATCATGTAAGAATTGATACCATTACTAACAGACCTGCAATAGACAAACTGACAAAATATTGCACTAAATGGAAAATGAAAATAAATCATGAAAAATACAAACGCCATACTGTTTACTAAACGTATACCTACAATCAACAGACAAATTAAACACAACAATACTTTTATCCCTTCGACTAACAACGTCAAGTACATCGGAATAACTATGGACAACAAATTGAACTTCACGACCCACGTACAAGACAAAGTGAATTCTGGAAAAATGACTATAAGACTACTCTTCCCGTTACTGTCACGCGAAAAATGACCACACAAAACAAATTCCTACTGTACAAAGTACGATGTTACTTTACGCTTCCTCCGCCTGGAGCCTGATTAGTAACAGTAACATCAAAAAACTTCAGATTACCCAGAATAAATTCCTAAGACTTGAGACTGTCTCACCACGACACACCAAAATCGATCACGTAAAATCTTCAGTAATCCCAGTTAATTTTTTCATCCAAAATCGTCTCCTGAAACTCCTCTCCACTCTAGACTGTCATCTTAATCCGCTCTGCCGCGAAATAGCCTCCTACGATCCCTCCATACATTACAGCCATAAAAGACTGAAACACATCCTCTCGTAATATTTTTCCTAAACCTGCAGATATTTTCCCTTTTTCCCTGCATATTGTTCCTCGCCTTATCCCAAAAATCATTATATAAACAATGTAGGAAGGTTTAATGTTAATGTACATTTGAAACTTCTTTTTATTATTATTGTACATACTTATGTATTTTGTAATAAAGCTTTTATCTATCTATCTATTTGTAGCATGTTCGTTCATACAGTGTAGTAGACGTGATAGAAGGAATAATGTGCGCCAGGAGGGCAAGGTGTGCTGGCTCTAGAAACGGCTGGTTTCAGAAAACATGAAGTCCAGCGCTTTTGTGACGAATTATCTCAATTTATGGCTGCCCTTTCCATTAACGGACTTTTTGTAATGTTGGCCCATAATAAATAATGTTTATCTTTCCATATTACAAGTTTTAACTTCTTTTGCAGGATGTTCCCCTTGAATCCCCTTGATGTCCAGATATGGATTCACCAGAACTCATTTTGATGGGAACGTCATTTTTTAATACTTCATATAACAATCAGTGGATCGGTATAAATGATTTAGTTCCTTGTCCTTCGATATCACCTAATCTAACACCATTTGACTACTTTCTCTACGAAACATTTTACTGCTCAGATCTACTTATTACCCAAGTTATGAATTCTACAGGGAACATAAGCAATTCTTCCTGACATCTTAGAACAAGCTGATATGATCACTTTTACGCAGGGCTAGATTTTGTATTGCACTTGGAGGAGATCATTTTGAATAATTTGAGACTTTGTAAAAATAAACTTGTTACTATATATGTAAATAAATTCTTTAAACTAATTCCCTTTACATTTCAGCTGCTAACCATTCAATGGACTAGTTTAGTTAGGAAGCATTTTCGAAATATATTGTATGTTTATTGCTTTACTCCAAGATTGCTTCTATATAGGATTCCTTGCAATTGCAGAGCTGTTTAGATACGCTTAACAATTGTGCATCAATAATAATATGAAACTTAATATTAACAAATGCAGAGTTATGACTTTCCATAGAATAAAAGCAATCATTCCTGTATATATAAATACAATATTTGTGGTGTACAGTTGGAACGGGTGAGTCAATACAAGAATCTCAGAGTTCTTATTGAACCTGATCTCAGATTTGTGGCACATATAAATTCTATCATAGGCAAGGCGAACAAGAGTCTTGGATTTATATCAAGATCTTGCAAAAGTTTCAACAACGTAAATGACTCTCAGATCGTTGTATTTGTCCCTTGTTCGACCAATTCTTGAGTACTGCTGTGTGTTCTAGTCTCCTTATCACAACAACCAGGTAAAAAAGACTTGAAGCGGGGCAGAATCGTTTTCTCCGTATGTTCACCATAGATAATTCCCAGGCGACACCATCAACTATGAAGATCTTAGGTTGTACCTTAAAATTTAAAATTTAGATTTGCGTAAACAACTTGCTGATTGTATTTTTATTTTCAAAATTATTCACCATTTTATTGATTGCAATAACTTATTATACTTCGTAAATTTTAATATTCTTAGATGTTCCACTAGACAATAAATTACTTTTAATATTTCCTATTATGACTGTGATTACGTTAAATGGAGTCCTCTTCCTAGAATGATGCGCCAATTAAATAACTTCTCTATTGATATTTTTAATACGAACTTGACGAAATTTCAAAAATTATTAGTTAAAGTGAAGGAACTTTTATTAAATTTTAGTTATATATAGATTTAAGTTACTGAATCTTAACTTGCTATTAAGAATTCTTTAAATTTTATGTTATCTATTTTTATATTTTATATTGTATTTTTGTATAGTGTATTATTTGTGTTTAATGTTCTCTTAAACGTATTTTAATATTCTATTGGCTTTGCTATATTATAATATGTATTTAAGTTTGTTTGTTTAAACATGTAATTGGGTTTCACCCGTTTAATAAATAAATAAATAAATACAAATATTTTAGCATTCAACTAACTTCAATAAGTTTAAGGCTAAAACTGTAAACCTCGAGTTATTGGATACCCTGAATATGTATGTAATAAAGTACAAAGTATTACTATTATTAAGGAGCAAAGTATTTTGTAACATTTGCGACACTAAAAGGATATGAATGTAAATAATAAAAGTAAATTATGTGTCTATATCCGAATATATAAAGGTTTTATATCATTCACTTTTTATAAACAGTCTCTTAATGCTATTTACATCCATATCTCTGGATAATGGACTAGCTAACAGAAATCTCATTGGAAAAAACTGATGCCTATCAGTGTGTGTGTATGTATGTAACGATAAAATTATTTGACATTTCACATAAAAACTGCCAAACGGAAATTCTTTGACTGCTGTTGGAATGTTGCCATTCCACTTGGCATTAATATTTATTGCTTGGTCTGAAATTGAAATAATAGCCTCGGAGATATTGGAAAAATTGAAAAGGCTATGGCAGAAAGGCAGCATTCATTAAATTTGAATATTGGATTTTTTAGATATTAAAAGTTCTATATTATTTAGAAAAATATTTCTAATATAGAATTTTAAGCTGGTTTCTCCAAGTTACCGAGTAGTATATTTTCAAAATTGTTATCTCATTCGGAATATATAACTCGGAACTAATTATTATATATTTTATTGTCACTGATTTATTTTATTTGCAACTCTGTATTTAACACAACAAGCAAACGAGATGATATTAGATATATAACAGAAATACATAAAGCTAAAATATAATAAATAAATAAATAAATAGAAACAGATCTGACAACAAAGTATTCAAAAAACACACCAAAAAATGATGTGACATAATTGATTGCGGGCCTTTCACGAAGTGAATTCGAAGTGTGTCCTTACTTATCAAAGTGACAGGGGATCGCGAGGTCTTAGGTGCTTCAGCTTTCCGGTAGGATTAGTAAGAAGTGTTGTCTGTGACAAATCGCGGATCTGTGGGTTTTTAGTGATGGGAAAGTTTGAAATGAAATTTAATATATTTGGGCTTTGCGAGGTCGAAGACAAATGTGATTATGGGTCAATAAGGATAGATTAGTTACTACGTAAAAAGGAGCATCGACTATTACGCGAAGGATTTTTGATTGGAGGGATAAGTTAAGGTGAAGATTGGAGCATTTTGCTGATCTGTTCAATACGCGTCCGTATGTCCAGATTGGAGCGAGCAGAACTCTGTAGAGTATACCTTGTTTGAGTCAGTTTTGTGTCACTCGTGTGTAGAGTAGTCACTTGATCATTCGGTATTGGAAGTTAAGTTCCTGTCACTTGAGACGGGTAAAGGCCGAGACATTGCACGTCTGTCGAAAGGTTAGAAATATGGTTCAGGTACATTGTAGAGAGAATTTTGCAATTCAGAGTGAATGCTATGTATCTAGATTTGTTCTCATTGATCTTTATTCTCCATTTGTGGAACCAGAGTTCAAGAACTTGAAGGTGGGACTGAAGGGATCTGTGGCAATTACAGGGTCCATATTTTGGGAGAGAATCGCCGTATCGCCGGCGAACTTCCAAACAAAACTAAACTCATTTTGTAAACTAAAACATGTTGTACTCCAGTAAGATGTCCGTATTTGATTCGAAATATATTTTGATGAAAATGATTTTAGGTGGAAACCAGGCTATCCACTAAAATGACAAATAGCAGTAGCATTCCATTCTATAAAATTATTATGAAATTAAAACGTAATAAATTCAAGTTAAGAAAAATTTTTCAATTAGAAGCTGAGAACTTCATTAAGTGAATTTTTGAAGGGGGGATATAGTGCATTGTGACTTTGAAGAAAGATTATGCGACCCTTAATGGTGCCTAGCTAAGGATAGCCTAAAACAATGTTTCGAGCAAGATTTCTTTTCTACAAGGAGGGTTTGTTAATGCTAGGAGCATCCTACTCGATACTCCCTGCATTCACATTGCGTTTGTATTAAATTCTCGATTTCTCTCAATAATAGCGTCACAGAGCATCAGGAAATATATTGAGTGTCCTCCATCACTCCAGAGAATGTCTGGTATTGTCATCACCTTATAGTTTAGCTTCTTCATCTTTCCTATGAATGAATTCGAAGCCTATTTTCACTCAGTGTGATTCACACAGTAGATTTTTCGGCACTTGGCTACCCTCCTTTCAAGGTGTTTTTTTAAGGAAATTCCTTAAAATAGTTCCCTGAACTTAGTTTTGCACTATGCTTGCCAGATTTTAGACCATTTCCTTGCCTCTACAATAACCTGTTCTGGTAGTTGATGATTTTTATTTTTATTTTTATTACTTTCGCTTACTCCTAAGTAAGAGGAAGTATTGTAATCGTGTCAAATTTTCGATATCGAGTTTTCACCGGAAATATCCGTTTTGAGGCCCCCTGAGTCCAAAAAGTAGTTTTTAGCAAATGGTCTGTGTGTGTGTGTGTGTGTATGTGTATGTGTGTGTGTGTGTGTGTGTGTGTGTGTGTATGTGAACCGCATAGCTCAAAAACGAAAAACCGCAGAAAGTTGAAACCTGATATTACGTTTAGGTATCACTATGGGGTCTGACTGTACCTTATCTGTCAAAATTCCTCAACCGGAAGTACCACTTTACTAGTTGTTTTTTTACTTTTTTGCGTTTTTCTCAAAAATGGCTCCGACGATTTCTTTAAAAATGATATATCAACTGCACATACAACCAGCTACACCTTTTATTTGGAACATTTCTCTGGGAAAATTCATTTAAGGGCACTTTTGGAGGAGGGGTGGGGTTAGGTTTTCATCTAAAGTGCTATTTCAGTTTATTAGACAGTTCTGTCATCTAAATAATATTAATTAGAATTGGATATATTGTTGAAATTCCGAGTTCGAAAAAATCGGATAACCGGAAGTGTTTTCTTTACCATTTTACTAAATAATTTTTTCACTTTTTCGCAATTTTCTCAAAAATGGCTCCGCCCATTTTCTTGAAGCTTCTCACTTAAAAAGTAAAATATAATGATCTACAACTTTTATTTAATATATTTCTCTGGGAAAATTCATTTAAGGGCCCTTTTGGAAGAGGGGTAGGGTTATGATTTTCTCTAAAGTGATATCATATATACAATTCTATCATTCAAACAAAATTAATTAGAAATAAATAGATAGCCAAAATTCCAAGTTTCAAGAAAATTAGTAAACAGGATGTGCGCTTTTACTTTTTTTAGTTTTTTTTTTCAGTTTTCGTCGAATTTCATTAAATTTCGTAAAACAAAGTATAAAATTTGTCAATTATAATTTTGAGAACTGGAGTAAGAGAGTTGTGTGAGTGTTTCATACCAGATTTTTTTTTTTTTTTTTTTTATTAAGACAGGTCAACATCTGTGATCACACATTTTCCGTGCTTCATTTTGTAGTCATCGACCGGTTTCGGGTGTTCGCCGATCTTCAGGATGCGTTGTCACACAGTGTGATAACACAGACTTGCACAGAGCAAATTCAGTTTACACCTGTGTAAACGGAATATCAAGTTTGAGTTCCCTGCAATTTTTTGTTTTTGAGATTATTTGCGAACTCGGGGAGTCAAAACGTGTATTTTCAGTAAGAACTCAATTTCAAAAATTTATATGGCCGCAACACTTGCGTTCACAAAGAGTAAGAGAATATAAAAAAAATGCAGATTTGATTTGGCAATAATATAGCTTTCATAGTTTTAGCTTTGTTTAATTTGTAAAAAAAAAGTATTGTGAAGAATATTGGTTATAAGTTTTGTTACAAAACTGGACAGTGAATAAAGGAGAGAGCTACTGGTTCTTTTGGACAAACGGAACAACAAAACCAAACAGGAGGGAGCTTTTGGGTATTTAGACAGAAATAATGGGCAAGGATTGTGTTTGGAAACAACGGCCAGGAGGAGGGTAGCTAGTGGTAGATTTTATAAAAGGTTTCTAAAGTCTGTTTAGTGACCTAGGGGGAGAGGGTTCATGAGGCGGGGAGTTAGTTGGCAGTGTGGGGAGTGTGAGCATGAAGTTGGTCTTTTTCTTTGTTACTTCTGGCAGAGAAAGAGAAAATGAAAGAGAGAGAGAGAGAGAGAGAGAGAGAGAGAGAGTGAGATTCATTCCAACCGCAAACGGGTTACCCCTCTGCAAAACTCAGAGAAAACAAGCGTTTTCTATCTCAGCGCTTTCCACCCAGCTTTTTCATTCACCCAGAACAACACAACATTCACTAATTCACAAAACACTCGCACATACACACACACACACACACAAACACACATGCATTCATACAAAAACCATATTACTACAACAGTATTGTTACTAAAAGTTATATTGTTGATTCCTTGGTCAAGCTTTTGCGTCATTTCTTAGGTTCATCAACAGAAAGTTAAGAAAGAAAGAAAGAAAGAGGAAGTCCGCAATGATTTGGAAGAAAGAAACTGAGTGAAATTTTAGTCTCTTTCAGAAGGTTCATACCAGGAAGGGGAGAAAATACTTTGTAGGCATTTGGCCAATAATCCTTTTTTCCTTCCTTACGCCCGAGTAAGAGGCGTTTCAACTTCCTTCATCTATTTGTAGCCAAAGTAATACAATTTGAAGAACAAAAAAAAAAACAACTATTTCCTGGCAATTGTGTAAATAAGAAAAAAAAATTGCACATTTGTCCAATTTTTATGGATAAATAAATGAAATAATATAACACACAAACTATTCAATATTTTAGCTTTTAGATTAACAATCTGTTGTGAAATTTTAAGAAACATTGGCAAAGATGAATATGATAGTGTAGAAAAAAGGGAAGTATTATAAAAGAATGGTAAAGTCCTTACCCAAAAAGCCATGGTTTAAAGGGTGCGTGGTAAATAAATATAAAGTAATGACAGTAAGCTGTCTAAGATCGAACCATGCCGTTTGTGGAGCTTACTTACATAAAATAAATATAAGAGCATCACCTAAATGTAATGTAAGCAATGTGGAGGAAAATTTTGAACATATAGTGATGATATATCCTTTGTAAAAGAGATAGAATGTTTACGGAATTATATAAATATTTACACGCTCCTGTAATGACATGGAAAGTCATACCAATGTCAAAGTGGTTCCAGCCAGCTGCTATCTTAACAAAGGATGGCAGTAATAAAAGAGCAATTTATAACCAGCGACCTAGCAGGCCGCCGTCTTCAAGACAATGCCGGCCAAACAAACAACAAAGCCCTTTTCAATACTTTACATCAAAGCAAGCACCGATAAGGTTGGTCACTGACCTAAATAATGTTAGCAAACTACGAAGGTCGCACAAGGTCGCACACTAGGACAGATGTCTTGGTGTGAGTGTGGCCAACACCGATATATAAACTCTATCATATACAACGAGAGGATCATTATATCTTATACGACGATACGAGCACGTCCATATACACGAGCAGCAGTTTACGCGACTATACACAGTTTCATTTAAACTTATTATCTTTTAGTAGTGCATCTTAGTTCGTTTATTTTATTATCATTCTAATTTATTACTTATTTATCTTCTATTTACTCCTAAGTATTTTGTAGTTATTAGTTACCATTTATACGTGAAAATTATTGTTAAAATACAGTTTATTTTTATAAAATCCGTATTAATAATTCGATGCACTAACTTCCAGAATCTCTCAACTAACTTCCGCCCTCTTCAAGACATCTACTACATCAGGAATCACATCAAACGATTCCATTACACTCCTTTCCGTTATGAGGATATTATATTCTCTAATAATATCTTTGTGATAGATGCTTTGATTGAACTGACTAAGAAGTATGAATGTATTTATTAGCTTGATTGTGGTAAGAATGCTTTAGCATAAGTTTTATGGGGGTGGTGGAATAACGAGTACCCCATCCCCTTTCATGTAAATAAATATGTACATAATTTCAATTTTTAATTTAATTTACTTTTCTTTTTTTTTAATTTTATTTATTTATTTCTTTTTATTTTATTTTCTCTTCTTGTAAATATTTGTAAATAGTTTGAATTGTAAATATTGAATACTGTAGTTTTTAACTTCAGGCTAGGTACGAAGGGGTGCGAGGAATATTGAGTACTCCACTCCACCGTGTGAAAGTTGGTATGAATGTAGGTTGTAGTTGTTCTCGGTTAGGTTTAGTTCTAGGTCGTTTGTATTTATTGGAATGCTTGTATTTATTAGCGAGAATGTGCTTGAATGAGCTTAGTCAGTTCAATTATACATTTACTTGGCTAAATGGTGAGCAACCTATGCTAAAAAAAAAATACAGCACTTTCTCTTACTCCAAATAAATACAATTTAATTTCTATAAAATTGTAACTTTTACAATATTTAGTTGGGCTGGCTATGAAAAAAGGTGTTAAATTAGATTGAAAACGAGGAGGGCAAAGCTTCATTCCACTGCGACGTGCATTGAGAAGTCTATTGTGGAACCCCTGGACTTATAGCATATCCTTCAGCTTCGCCTTTTTAATCAGACCTAGCAAAGCTGAAAGTTGCTCCGTCATGAAGCTCATGGCTTCGGGATTACTTGTTCCCAATTGAAGAAACCTTGTCCTCATCAGGCCGGCACACTCACAAAGGATGTGTACCTGGGTTTCCTCCTCGGCCTTGCAGAACCAGCAAAACGAATTGTCTGCAAGTAGTAATTGGTGCATATGCCTATTCAGCCTACAATCCCCGTCAGTAGACCCATTATTAGCCTTATATCCCTTTGGCTATGGCTGAATAGATACCTAGCAAATTTAGGTAAATATCTTTTAACAAAGAATTTAGCCTGCCATTGCCTTGGTGTTTTTCCCCCACCATTGCAGACTTTGATCTTTTATACAATCCTTGGATTGAAGTATGAAAAAGGTGTTAGGGATTGTACTTATATATCTATCTACCTGAGCGGACTGTGTTGGGTGCTGCTTGACAACATCTACAAAGCTTGTGAAGTTTAAATTTTAAATCTATCTGACAGATGTGAAGGATGCCAAAAATGTATTTTATTTGAAAAATATTATTTGAAAAATATTCTAACATTTGCTGGCAAAAAGGGTACACCCAGGTAGAAGACTACAGTTACAGAAAGCGTTCAAAGGACCCTGGTTAGCTTTGTCTTTTAGAGTTCACAGAACTTTGGTAGCTTTCTCCTTCTCACAAGGGAAGATTTGTAGTAACAAGAGAAGGCCTTCTTTCAAGCCAATCTGAACTAGACATTCTACCAGAACACTTCAGGAATCGCTATCTTAGCATCAGTGCCAGATATAAGTTAAAATATAAGAGTTTATTCTAACTAGGTTCAGTATATTAATAAGCATATTACTGTGTTATTGAATATTATTTAAATATGTTTAAAGATAAAATATTTAATTTAATCTACTTAAAAAAAATATTTAAGTGTTTTCTTAATTATTCTTATTACTTCTCTTGTCTTTGAACATACACACAAGCCCTTTACTAAAAACCGCTCACGCCACAAGCTACTACAACACAACACACCAAGTACATTTCACAGACCCCTCCAAAATACCACTACGTAAAATCATTTCTTTTTCGAAAAAGTGTTTCAAATAAAAGTGATATGTTTTTATCTGTGTAGTTAGCATTCCAAGTTTAAAGGAAATTCGTTTTAGTCTTTTTCGAAAAAAAACCTATTCTGTAAAGACGCACCTCCGGTTAAACGGTAAACGAAATTTGGAATTCTATTATTGCTTTTAATGTATACTAATATTATGTAGGTGGTAAAACCATACATTTTACCAATGTGGTATTTTAAAGGATAACCCTATTGGATCCTTCAGTACCCACCAAAATTCAAAATCCAAAAATCTTTTGAATAAAAGTGATAGGTATTTATGTGCGTGGTAAAATATCCAAAGTTGAAAGGAAGTCTTAGGGCCGTTTTCGAGAAAATAGAAAAAAAAAATCGTAAATTAGCATTTCCGGTGATGGATAATGCCGAGAACCTTCATATCAGACGTAAGTTCAAGTGGTAATACCTGAATGGGATAGCAAGTTTGAGCTTCATGCGATTTTTGGTTTTTGAAATATTTTGTTCACACACACACACACACACACACACACAAAAGCAACATTTAACACCCACATACATACCACCTATATACAGACATATGCACATACAATTAGACTATGTAACAGACAATTCGCTTAAAACAGATTTGGTGGGGAGACAAGTAAATAAATAAATAAAGCCTTTATCCCCCCAAAAAATAGCATACAAAACATTAAAATAATATCTTCTCCTCTTTTTTCTTTATTAGATAGTAGATGAAATAAACTAAATAAATTAAATACATAATTAAATATTCTTTAATAATAACTGAATAAATTAATTATATCTTGGAATTAGGCCCACATCTGGGCAAAGCCCTCTCCCAACTCTCTCCACTTAGTTTTGGTCTCTCGCACTAGAGGTCCAGTTAGATCCAACGAATTTTTGAATTTCGTCTCTCCATCTTAAATACTGCCGGCCTCTATTCCTTTTCTTATCCAATGGCCATCATTCAGTAGCGCTGATTGTCCGTGAGTTTCTAGCTCCAGCCACGTGTCCCGCCCAATTCCACTTGAATTTTTTTGCGATTTGCACCACTTGCAAGAAGTTGGCCTTTTTCTGAATTTCAGTATTTCTAATTTTATCCTTTCTTTTAATATTCAGAATACTTCTTTCCATGGTTTTCTGCGTGGTTCTTAGCTGCTGCTCATTTCTTCTAGTCATGGACCCAAGTCTGCGCCCCATAAAGGAGGCAGGGAATGATACAGGCATTAAAAACATTCCTCTTGATAGTCATATTCAGGTTAGATTTAAAAATGTGCTTCAGGGACCAATACTTTTTCCAACTAATAGAAATCCTCCGATTAATTTTCTCTGTAGTTTTATTTCTAAAGGAGATCAGTTGTCCTAGATACACAGCACTTTCTACCCAGTCCATTTATACAAAATATTTTCCTAGCCCATTTGACATTAGTTTTGTTTTTTTGACATTTATCTTCAACCCCGCTTTTCCTGCTTGATCTGCAAGTTCCTTTATCATACAGAAGAGTTCGTCCACTGAAGAAGCGAAAAAGCAAATGTCATCTGCGAACCTCAAATGGTTCAACTTGCTTCCACTGATATTTATGCCCACCTTTTCCCAATCTAATCCTCTAAAAACTTGCTCTAGGACAGCATTGAATATGTTGGGGGCATGGGAGACAAGTACCAGCCCACTGATCTAAACAGGGTTTTCCTTTTTGAGTTGAAATTTTCTTGAAACTTATAATATTATCAGCAAATAATACCTTTTATTAATAGTACTCAAAAATTCTATTTGTTTTTCATGCAGCATGTAAATGTTACATTATAAGGCAACATTCAAGGCAGTGATTCTCCTTAATTCAACTTCTTAGAAGGCCTCCGCCATTCCATAAGTACCATTTAGAGTTAGAATGAGGGGGGCTCAAACCCAGGCACTGCAGCCTACCCATTGAGGCTTAGTGTACCAACCCCACAATACCTAGTAGAGGAATCCTTCCCTCTTCATGACGTCCAGGACTTTCCCCACCAGTCCTTCTTGCACTACGATTTCCTCTGGTCTCAGCGTGCCGAAGAGAAATTCTAAATGGTACTAATTCCATAAGTACCATTTAGAATTAGAGTTAGAATGAGGGGGGACTCAAACCCAGGCACTGCAGCCTACCCATTGAGGCTTATTGTAGCAACCCCCCAATACCTAGTAGAGGAATCCTTCCCTCTTCATGACATCCAGGACTTTCCCCACCAGTCCTTCTTGCAGTACGATTTCCTCTGGTCTCAGCGTGCCGAAGAGCTCGTACCACAATCTGCCGATTGCGACGCAGTCGAAGAACAGGTGAGAGACCGTCTCCTCCTCCTCCTCCTGACACAGTCTATACAACGGCTCCGAATCAACCAATCCCACCTTGTGCAGATGTTTCTTGAACCTACCGTGCCCTGTAAACAGGCCCGTAATCAGACAAATCTGATACCTGCTTAAATCCAGCTACTCTCTCTGGTTCTTCTTCTACACAGCTCTGGCATGACCATGTTGCCGTGTTTTGCTCCAGTACGTAACCTCCAGTGACGATTATGTTCTCTTCGAGTCCATTCTCTCAGAGACACCAATACTTTTGGCTATTCTCAGAACAGGTTTCGGCCCACAGAAAGGAGTATTCGCTCCATTTCTGGCCAGTTAGTCGGCTAGTTCAATACCTTTAATCCACTTGTGTCCCGGCACCCATATCAGCCGCACTTTGTTGTGCCGGGACTTAAGTACCATACTAGCACATGAACAATATATCAAGGTTTATCTTGCACACACACACACACAAAATTTCTTGAAACAAGTAGGATATTAAAACATGTATATTTCTATTGAAAACTCAATTTCAAAAATTTGGCACGATTGTTAAAATTTCCTTTTAGAAGTAAGAAAAAACAAAATTGATTATGGAACACCCATTTAAAAATGATACCTAATATAATAAACCATTCAGAATTTTGTTTTCTTACATTGTTTTAGAATACTTTTCAATTTCGTCTTGTTTGCTGTGATTATTATATTTAAAGATTAAAGCATAGCTTACATTTATGATACTTTGTTTGCAAAAGAATTTATTAAATTAAAGAAAACCACAATAAAAAAATGAAAGAAAGTTAAAATGAAAATGATATCAGAGAAAGTGAAAAGTTGATCTGAGTATAACTCCTATTCTCATATAACTTACAACCTATCCCATTCTTTCCTCATTCTTACCACACTCTTCCAGGTTAGTTCCTAAATTCTTCCACCCACCATTTTATCTAACTCATTTTAATTACCAGTGGCACGAATTTATTATTATTATTATTATTATTTTGTTCTAACTGTCGTCATTTGTTCTGACTATGTGAACGGCACAGTTTATATTTTTTGTTCTGCTATTATTGTTTCCAATTTTAGTTCTTACATTATCCCTTTTTTATTTTTACAACGGCTAAATATATCAAATTCTTCACAGTGGCCATTGTTCTCAAATTGCTATTTATTTTCTTTACTGAATTTATTGATTAATTTACCAAGTTTCCGTATCCAAGATTTCCGCGGCCATTTTAAGGAAACCCATTTGAGTTTCCGGGTTGAGACCGCGTCAGTGGCTTTCAAGGTGTAACGACCCAGAAGAGACTCACAAAGTTACACAAATAAACACTCTCTTTATTTGAGAGAAAACAAGAGTGTAATAGGATCCGAAAAGAGAGATCTAGAGCAGAGAGAGAGAGATGCACACACACACACACACAAAATTGAGAATCTCACTCGCTACTTAGGCGAGACTAAACTGGGAAACTCTGTATATTTACAATTGCGCTAGCCCTATGTAATGGAATCAATTGTCGTGATTCCTGAGGTATGAAGTTAGATGTCTTGAAGAGGGATTTATTAGGCGGAAGTTAGTTTAGAGAGTTATTGCTTGAATTACTAACAATGAATTTATAAAAATAGAATATATTTTAACAATAATTTGAATGAGCCTAATGGTAATTACAATTAATATGATTTGATAAAAGTAAATAAATAATTTTAAGAGTTAAATAACAAATAATTTAAAATGATTATAATAAATAAACTAATATGCACAACTATGAAAATAATTATAAGTAAAACCTTGAATAGGGACGTGGTCGGAACTCAAGTATAACTGCTGCTGTAAAATGATACTGATATAATAATGTGGCTACTCGTATAATGATGATGATATAATGATCCCCTCCTCCAGTGAGGCGAAGTTTATATTAGTCTTACTCACACACTGTCAAGTGTGTAAGTAAGTTCTCACTCTAAGACATCTCTAGTAGCGTGCGACCTTGGTTAGGTCGGCGACCAGTGATTCAGGTCAGTGGCCAGATTTGGTCGCCCATCGGCGACTTTCAAAGACCCGGTGGCTTCTGTTCAATAGATAGGGCTTTATCGGTGCTTGTCTTTGATACCTTTGCATTGAAAAGGCAGCGGCCGGCTGTGGGGCCACTAGCTATAGTTATTCTTTCCTTTTGTTATATTTTGTGAAGGCTTTGACATTGCTATGTCATTACATCAAGTAAGTTCTCACACTAAGACATCTCTAGTAGCGTGCGACCTTGGTTAGGTCGGCGACCAGTGATTCAGGTCAGTGGCCAGATTTGGTCGCCCATCGGCGACTTTCAAAGACCAGGTGGTTTCTGTTCAATACACCGGGCTTTATCGGTGCTTGTCTTTGATACCTTTGTATTTAAAAGGCAGCGGCCAGCAGTGGGGCCACTAGCTATAAATTATTCTTTCCTTCTGTTATATTTTGTGAAGGCTTTGACATTGCTATGTCATTACAGCTACAAAACAGTCTTTAATTGCACAATTTATTCAGCAGTTACAACGCGTCAGCAACCAACTACTTCCTTTCTCCTTTACTCAGTCTAAATCTCTCGCTACCTAATTTCTATTTACGTGTATAGTCCTAGCAGTTTTGTGTCTCTATTTTATTAGACACTGTTCAGCATTAATCCTAGCTTATTTCTCAATAACCCTTCCTCACTAATTTCTCTCCTTTTAAAACCCTATTAAAAAGTGCTAAGCTCTCATATGTGCAAGGAGTGTCAGAGAGGATTTCTAAAATCCTCGAAAAGCACAATATAATAACTACTATACGTGGGATGATGATTCTTTATGTTTAGTTTGATTTGATTTACTTCCTTCCTTAATTTAAAATCATAGTTTCCTTAACATTCAATTTACTACATATATTCCTGATCTAATATATTTTTTAATATTATTGTAATCATATCGAATGATTAAACAAAAATTTATTCTTTCTTTCAGGCTTGACATTCATTTATCTTCTCATTATGCACAAATTTAATAAATAAAAATATGGCTGATAAAAAATTATTTATTGATGGAGCAAAAATGACAATATCACATTATCTAAAAATCGACTCAATCCAAATATTAGCAATCTGTTTTTCCTTTTTTTTTTAAAAAAAACTCAGAGTTAATATTTTATAAAATAATATTAATATTTTTTATTTTATTTTTATTTTAATAAATACATTTTTAATTTATTAATTCTATTAAACTGATAATATAACTAAGAGAAAAACTCAAGTTAAGTCTGGTTTGCATTAAATGAATAAATTAGATTACAATATTACAGTATGTACCCATTTTTAAAATTATTAAAAAAAAAATATTTTTTCCTCTTTTAATCTCGCTAATATAAATTTTTAATAATGTATTTTTTTTTTTTTCATTTTATTAAAACGAGAGTACACCCTTTTTATAAACATTTCGTAATTTTTTTTATTTTATTTTTGTAAGAATATTTAAAATCTTAAATATTAAATTTCGTTTTAACATAAAGGTAAAAAACAAAAACAAAAAATTTCTTCTATAAACTTAAGGTCCACGCTATTAGTCTAGCTTTATGGTGAATAATGGGATGAAAAACAAATCGTCTTATATTAGTAGTAGCAGTAAGGTGAGGGTAATCTCTTGTGAAAAATCATAAAAAACTTTCTCACATAATGCCCATACGCATAACTTTTTTTCTAGCTGTCGAATTTTCTAAAGTTTGAAATATTTACTGAACGTTAATGCCACTTAACATTTTATAGTCGTTGAACCTAGATGAAACAATAATGGTGGTTCAGAGATGAGTCCCCCAAGAAATCATATAAAAATTAATACTTTTTTTTTTTTTTTTTTTTTTTAATTAAAGGTGCGTCAACATCTATAGTTGATGGCGCTCGGAGCCTTCTCAGTGCAGTGTCGGCCTCTGAACACAGTATTCTCTCGTTACAGACAATACTGTCCATCACCGGAAAGTGAGCTGTAGAGGCATGGGAGTCCAATACGCTAACCCACTGAGCTAATTAATCCCTTTCCTTAAATTAATATTTTAATCTTTTTTCAATTTATTCGTGTAATAAGCCAACTGAGAGTATCTTCCTCAGAGAAAGCAATCATTTACTACAAAGGCAGCAGGTATACCATAAACCTAGAAGAATATTGTAAATTCTGTACCAAATTAAAGATAGCTTGCACCACATCTTCTTCATAAGCACTGTCTATGATAAGTGATAACTTTAGAATACAATTTTTATTGGATCTTGGTACTGTAATGGAATCGTTTGTTGTGTGATTCCTGGAGTAGCAGATGTCTTGAAGAGGGCGGAAGTTAGTTTGAGAGATTTTGGAAGTTAGTGCTCGAATTATTAAACGGTTTTTATAAAAATAAACTGTATTTTAACAATAATTTTTAAAGTAATAAATGGTAACTAATAACTATAAAATACTTAATAATAAATAGAAGATAAATTAACTGATTAATTCGAATGATTAAAATAACGAACTAAGATGCACAACTAAGAGAAAGATAAGTTTGAATATAACTGTGTATAGTAAATTGCCGCTTGTGTATAAGCTTTTTTTATTTTAGGGATTTTTTCCTCTTTTGTAATTTGTTCCATATAAAGTCCAATTTTATCATTTTGGTAATTTTCAAGTTAAGCATATTGTAATGGAATCGTTTGATGTGTGATTCCTGGAATAGCAGATGTCTTGAAGAGGGCGGAAGTTAGTTGAGAGATTTTGGAAAGTTAGTGCTTGAATTATTGAAACGGATTTTATAAAAATAAACTGTATTTTAAAAATGATTTTAACGTAATAAATGGTAACTAATAACTACAGTAAAATACTTAGTAATAAATAGAAGATAAATTAGAATGATAAAATAACTGAACTAAAGTGCACAACTAAGAGAATGATAAGTTTGAATATAACTGTGTATAGTAATTGCCGCTCGTGTATATAGACGTGCTCGTTTGGTCGTAGATGATATAATAATCGTCTCGTTGTATATATAGAGTTTATATATTGCTGTTGGCCACACTCACACCAAGACATCTGTCCTAGTGTGCGACCTTCGTCGTTTGCTGACCTTATTTAGGGCAGCGGCCAACCTTATCGCGGTGCTTGCTTTCGATGTAAGTACTGATGAAAAGGCTTTGTTGTTTGTTTGGTTGGCCGCGGCTCTTGGCAGCCAACTAGGTCGCTATTTTATTACTGCCACCCCTTTGTTAAGGTAGCAGCTGGCTTAGATTATTATTTCTTTGGTGCTTGACTTTGCCGATGTCAATGACTTTGCCATGTCATTACAATACCAAAAATATGAATCATTGTTTATATGTTGAAAATTTAAACCAAGTAACAAACGTATATTCTTTATGAAAGTACTAAAAACTAGATCTTTGATATTATCTCAAGTTTGATACTTATTAATTTAATTAAGTAATTTAAACAGCTGTTATGATAAATGAAGTTGACTGTATTAATTTTGTAGTTCTCGCCTTCCAACTATAGAAGTACTAAGTGTCTATTTTTATTTCTTTTTATTTGTGTATACAAATTTATTCTTTTGTTTATTCTGAGTGGTACTTTAGAAGAAAGTTAAATCTGCTTAAGGGGAGCTGCAATTTCCCCCCTTCAATCATGCAAAACTCAATTTTTCTCGAAGAAGATTTTAAACAAAAAAAAGTGATCATTAATGTTTATAGACAGTATACGAAGTTTGAAGATAAACGTTGAAGCTATAATAAAAACATTCAAACTAAAATTGCACTGTGTGTTGCTGGATTTTAGTCGAATTCTTCCAGTCAAACGCGATGGAATGTTAAGTTTGATTTTCATACTATATTTTGTCCTTCTCATATTTAAACGACCTAAAAATTATATATCAATCATGTATTTCGGTGAGATCGAATTTTCAGGTGAAAATTAAATTTTGAAAATTCGATCGCCATACATCCTCTTGACAACAGTAACAACAGAATGTGAACATTATGGAAGAACTTACTGCAGGTCAGAAGATAAACTAATTTTAGTTTGAGAAATTTTGCAAGCATTTATTGCTGAAATTTTTTATATGGAGTGAAGAAAAGCCTTCAAAATAGCAGTTTTATTGTTATTGTAGTTAATCAACTGGACGGGTACTGTTATTACTCTCTGCTAACAGATTAGGTCTTAGGAAAGTTTTATAGTATACAGGGAAGTGTTTAGCTCTGCTTAAGGAAGAGCGAACCTGAAGCTGACTATAGGGAAATAACTAGGTAAGAGAAATCTATAAGGAGTGTTTGTAGAGGATACGTTGCTGGTGAAGTAATAGAAGTAAAGCAAGAAATAAGAAATGTATATATATAACTGACATACACAAAACACAAACACATATACACACACAAACTGGCAGTCTACTTGAAAGTTGAGTTTCTAGAACATGTTGGTATAACAGACAGAGTTATGTGTAAATACGGCAACGAGCACATACTACATGGCTGCCGCCTATGTGATACCATGTTGCAACCTTCCTCCCAACATAACTTATTTACTCCACATATAACCTCCAATGAAAAACCGCCTCCTTCATTCCACCCTTCCCTCCACCCTTTTAACCATTTCAATATTTTACTATTTATTTTTTTTGACTATATATTTTTCTAAATTTATATTCAAAAACTTTTATTTATTAAACTTTTTTTTTTTTAATTTAATCTTACTAAATAGTAGACTTTACTGAAGATTTAAGTTAATTTTTTTGAGTTAAACATATAGATATAATTTTATCTATATATAACTTGTTTGAAACACTTACAAAGTTTCTCCCACCGTAGAAGTGAATATTCTTCCAAAAACTGAATTATTACTAGCTTCTTAGAAAAATTGTTTGAACTATTTCGAAAAAACCCGCGAAAAATTAAAAAAAAAAAAGATTTAGTAAAGGTACCGTAGAGTTTGGTCCCTCCCCACAGACAAATAATAATAATAAAGATGCAGTTCAACTTAATCTTAACATTCTTTTGTCATATGTAGTGCAAGAAAGAAATGCAAAAATAATAGTTTTGATAAATAGTTTAGTGAATAATTTTTGGAAAATAAAAAAATTAATTTTAACTAGTTCAAATATGGGATAGCCTATTTGCCCTAACTTAGGTGGGTACTAGGAATAAACTGACACTCGCCTGGGTGCCGGACATGCGGGGTTTCTGGGCAATGATAGGGCGGATGCCCTAGCGGGGAAGGGTTCGCAGGATACCTTTATAGGCCCCGAATCCATCTGCGGCTTGTCCAGGAGCCTTATTCAAACTTCTATCAAAGGTTGGATAGAAGAACAGCGTCTGCTTTGGTGGGAGAGAACCCCAGGACAGAGGCAGGCGATACTCTTTATTAAGAGACATTTGCCTAAATTTAACAGAGATCTACTGAGCCATACCCGAAGGGATAAGGCTAATTGTGGGTCTACTAACAGGGCTAATTGTAGGCTGAACAGACACATGCACCATCTACAACTTGCAGATAGTGAGATATGCCGATTCTGCTAGGCAGAGGAAGAAACACCGGCGCACATCCTCTGTGAGTACGCCGGCCTGGCAAGGACAAGGTTTCTTCAATTGGGGACAGGCAATCCCGAAGCTATGAGCTTCATGACGGAGCCGCACTCAGCTTTGTTAGGAATAATTAGGAGAGGGCAAAGCTGGGGGTTGTGCTCTAATTTAAGGAGATCCACAATATATCTCGTCTTGTAGGTCGCCGTGGAATGAGGCTCATTCCCCCCCCCCGTTTCTAATCTAATCTAGTTCAAATAGTGTATTTTATTGAAGAGGAAAGAGCCAGGTAGTATAATTTAAGGTCAGTGCTACTGAAGGGACAAGAAACAGTTAGGATAAGGCAATACTCACCCCTCCAGTCATACCAGGATTATTTGAATGGACTTGAACAGTCTAAATTCTGCACTCAACCAGAACACTCGTATCAGAAATCGCTCTCTTATTATCAGTGCCAGTAATAAGTTAAAACATAAGAGTTTTGCATTTAATCTAGATAAATAATTGACTTTATAAACATAATATTGTGATATTAAAAAGTATTTAAAAATTCTTTAACGATAATATATTTAATTTAATCTAGCAGTGCTTTCTTATTTATCACTTATTACTTCTCTTCTCTTTAAACGTACACATAAGCCCTTTACAAAACCGCTCACACCACAAGCTACTACTACTACTACTACTACTACTACTACTACAGAAACAACCACCACACCAACTACATTTCACATACATAAGTATATACAGTGAAAAATGTTTAACACGAAAACGCTTAACATAAAAAATCGATTAACACGAAATCATACTACGGTCCCGACAAAATGCTATGTAATTTCATACAATTTTTTTTTTTTTTGAAATCGAAAAGATTTCACTTCCCGGACGAGCAAAATATATCTGTTTTTTGCAAACACATCGTCACGCAGATTTTTTGGCTATTTTTTATTTATTTATTAGACGGAACAAAATAAACAATGGCTGCCATTGTTGCTAGGTTTTCGCTTGTCTTTTGAGCAGATAAAGGCACCGCCATTGTCAAAACATTCAGTTGAATTTTCGTATTCGGTGAATTTTTTTTTTTCTTTTTTTTGTAATTTTAATATATAAAGTTACTTTTTTACATGTACAATGGCAGAGAAATCGAGACGAAAACAAATAGCTATTTTATACGTTTAGCACGAAAAAAATATTCGGGTCCACTCAGTTTCATGTTAAACTTTTTTTTCACAGTATGTATAATTCACACGTAAACATTTTTTTGTTTTTGTAAAAAAAAAAAGAAAAAAAAAAGGGATTTCCGGTTACAAATAAATACTAGAAAAAAAAAAAGAAGGAAATTCTCTGCTATGTTTACCTGAATGTAATTTATTTATTCAATAAATTCGACAATATAGAAAATACTTTTGTTTAAATGACCTATTATAGTTATATATATATAAGAGACTTAATAGAGATTAGGAAAAATGCTCGGCTAAGTGGTGGACCATCTTCGTCGCTGAGCCTGTAAAGAGTAGTCCCAGCTTGCGATCTACTAACTACAGGATTGGGCACAAATCCAACTCGGCTTACTTTTCTTTCCGCATTGCAGACATCATGTAACCATATTTCTTTTTTCGTTAAATTCCATTTTTTCATTCTCATTCATTCATTTTTTGCAGAAAATTAATTTAATCTCTTTCTAAATATGTATTTAACTTTTCTTTTTTTTTCTCACAACGGTTTTTATGTTTTTATTAGTATACTCGGGTAAATTTTTATTTTAGAGTGTTCAGATTATATACCATAGCGTTAAATAAATATTAAGTAGTAATTTCGTTTCGAAACAAATTAACAACTATTTATGACGAACTTTAGCCTTATAGAAGTAAGTAATCACTTGCATAACTCTCCTGTAATATGTAATTTTGCATTAATGCAGCATTTTTCTATCTGTATATCTATCTACCCACAATCGTTACAATCTGTACATTTATGACAGTTATGTTCTCGCTACAAAATATAATAATTATAGAAAGAATTAAATTTTTTCTGTTTCTGGAAGTTTAATGCAGATATTGCTAATGATATAAACATATCACGATATAATATCGACAAAAATTAATTACATATTAGTCTATTTCATTTAATTAATCTTCGAACGGTTTCACTTAATAACTGAAATATTATTATTATTATTATTATTTTTATTTTACCTAAATAAATTACATAACAAGTAACATAAGGTACGTCAAAACTACATAATAAACAATAAGTTTGCTAGTTCAAATAGTCATTGCTCTGATGTTTGCACTTTGTTCTCACTAAAAAATAAACGATATCCAACACTGTATTTAGTCTATCCTGAAGTGTCCCAGCGCCCACTTCTCTTCCAGAAACTCATTTATTTTAGTCGAAACAAATTAACAACTATTTATGACGAACTTTAGCCTTATAGAAGTAAGTTCGTCATAACTGTTTTTCTTAAAGAAATGTTTTAAAGTTTTCTTAAATGGTTCAATCTTCAGACCCATTATTTCGCTCGGCAGTTTGTTAAATAATCTTACACTTGGAGCTAACTCCGACTTCGCCAATCTTCTCACTGGTAAGTGTAAATTATTTTTATTTCTGATATTGTAAGAGTGTTTATCTCCTCTACATTCCATATTTTTCTTTCCTTTTAGATTGACGAGACACTTAAAAATATACAATGAGGTCAGTGTCATTATTTTGTGAGTCTGGAACAATTTTCTACAACTATCTCTTGGTTGCTTTCTATAAATAATTCTAATTGCCTTCTTTTGCAGTCTGAATGTGGTTACAGCGTCAGGCGCTCCTCCCCATAGTACAATCCCATAGGACAGTTTGGAGTGGAATAAACCAAAGTATGCAGTTCTTAATGTCTCAGCCCGTAATTCGTCTTTTAGACTTCGCAACAGGTAGATAACTTTTGATAGTTTACTATTTAATTCACTAATATGATTTTTCCATGATATACATGAGTTAAGTATGATTCCAAGGAAATTAGTACTTGTACTTTTTTCTTGACGTTTAATCGTAAATTCTTTAGTGAATGTTTTCTCTTCATTAAGGATTAATTCATTTTCCGCGATCCATGTATTGAGTTGTTTAAGGTTATCCTGTGCATTATTCAAGGCTAGCTTTGTTTCATTGCTTCTTGTCACTAAAGTAGTGTCGTCCGCATAAAGAATTACTTTACAAGGCACTTGTCCGCCTACTTCGTTAATAAAGATTAAGAAAAGCAGCAGCCCCAGCACAGATCTTCAATAACCTTGATAATAACAAACATATACGTGAAAAATAAATAATAAATGATAAACAAGTGATATCTTAGAATTACCCAGGGCATATATCAGTTTATCTTCTCAGTTTACAAAATGGAAGTATGTAGGAGGTATATTGATTTTTTGTCAATGGAAATGTATGTTACCAAGATAATCTTGTATCTGGGTGAATACCTAAAACTTGACCGATGATCACAGAATAAAGTGGCTAACGTGGATATAATCTCAGATCATAACCAGCAATACTAGAGAGCGTCATGGTTAGGAAAAGTAGTTGGTTATCATTGTATAATCTATAAATAGGGTGCCTGTCTAATACTTGACGTACCTAGCTTGAGGAAATGATTCTAAAATATTTAATAAAGAAATAGCCGAAATTCTTCCAAACTGAATTGCAGTTACTGAAAGGTTAGCAAGGGATAAAGACATTTAATTAAAAAAAAAACGGTTTTAATTGAAAGTGATAGTTATTTATGTGTGCGAAACGAAATTCAAAGAAAATCGTTCGAGCAGTTTTGGAGGCAATCACGAAAAACTGAAAAAAATAACATTCGGTAAAGTTGATGGATTTTGTTCGATACCTTTGAGCCAGATGCGGTGAAATAGTCTCAAACAGAAGTTACAGCTTCATGCAATTTTTCTTTTTTGAAATATTTTGTTCACCCACTGAAATCTTAATTTCAAAAATTTCACATGATCATGATACTCCCTCCTACCAATCAGTAAGAGAAAGTAAAAAGGAATCAGAGATACAAGTAAAATTGTTCAAGTAACTGAGTGAATATCAGAGAGAGAGAAACACTTTATTCGTAAAGAATTGTCAGTGGGGCTGCTCGACAATGTCAAGTTGCTAACACACAGCTTACCAATCAATCGAACTGACATAAACAAAGAAAGAGGAAACAATACATTATTACACAGATTAAATCATGAAACAGATAATTTTGTTTTTTATTGTTTTCCAATTTTCGACAAGAGACGTGTGTGCGCAAAGTCTAACTGTAGATGTGGTGGTTAATGATGGCTAGAGAGTCTATAATAATCTCCTCCGTTAGCCTCGGCAATATATTCGGGTCAATACCGACCTCGTCCCAGAATTCCACCGTTTTCTTTGGAATAGTCCCGAGCACCGAACCATAGACCACGCACTTTATAGTCCCGTTCCCCAACATATCTCTATACTTCTCGGAGAGATATGCAATACATTTGCTATAAATGGCACGCTTTTCTGTGTCGACCTTATCCCCCTGCTGTGGATCGTTATTTTCATAACGCACCGTCGGATCAATGATGTACGCTAGTCTGCTGTCCCTTTTAAAGGCCACTATATCTGCATATCGTGCAGAGCCCTCATCATCAACAGCGTACACTTCCTCAAAACAGGTATAATCAAGAGCCCTAAGAGACTCTGCGATCACGTGCTTGACCCTGTGATGCCGCCTAGTCACGAGGAGCATATTGTGTGGAAAATTTCCGAGCACATGTGCCGGTGTTCCGTTCTCTCTACCGCATTTGCGGCAGAGGGGTCCAATATCTCCTGCTGAACTCGTGGCAACTCCGGGAACGCCCTTGAGTGGAGCATAATTTATGTTTAATTTTATCGCGTTGGTCCACTCCGAGCCTGAGAGCACTCGCTTCTCCCCATCATTAGCCGGGATAATCGGGAGTTTACGGTATTCAGTTGATCTTGAACATCGGTAGATACACCTATTTCTCGTTAAGATATAAACGTATGAAATTGTCCACTAAAAGGATAATAATTACTTTAGGTGATTTCACTCGTCCCTTCACTGTACGTAATCTGTTAATCTACGGATGCCATCATTCTACTCGTTCATTAGGGAAATCTTTTACATTTATCTTCCACCAAAAATTCTAGCTTTCAACACAATATAAGGAAAAACAAGAGTGTATAAACTGAATTTGCTTTGAGCAAGTCTGTGATATCACACTGTCTGACAAACGCATCTTGAAGATGGGCGAACGCCCGAAACCGGTCGATGACTACAAAATGAAGCAGGCTACCATGGAAAATGTCTCTGATGCTTTCCAGCTAGGCGGAACCAATCACCACAACAACTATGGAGCCAGTGAGGCTAAATATCTTAACAATTTTTACAATTTAACATCAAAAAACTATAATATAAAAGCCGACATTTATTTTAACAAACAATGTCTCATTCGCAAGGTTACACCTAAATACGCAACCATCAACATAAAAACCAACACACTCCCAGCAAGAAAAACAATCATTCAAGCACAGAAAATGTAGATTAAAAACGAAATACGTACACTTTAACAAAAAAAAAAAGGAAAACTAAACAGACAGCTTGAAGACACACACATTGAACTCGCTAATCAATACCCTAGTTCAATCTTTACTCACTACTACAACCAAATAAGTGGCAAACTTACTAAACAAATGGACCGTAAATATAAAACATTAAACAAAAAATTCGACAACCTCTAAAAATTGCAGAACACCCAATACAAAAAAACACCAAACCTAAGCATTCTACCCAAGTACTGTAAACCTCACAAAAATTACGTTTACACCAACCGAAACCGAAACTTCTAAACAAGGGACTGAAATATAATTTCAAGAACTCAAACCATACCAAAAACATTGAACAACTTGCCATTGACACTGAACTTGCGATAACTTTACTACCACACAGTGAACAAGGAACACGCTCGCCATATCGCTGCAAACATAATAAATGACATACAAAAACAACAAACGCACACTAACACAGGACGGACAAGAAGAAAGAATTGTGGTAGAGTACGGAAAAAAAAACTCAAAGACAATAACCTCATAGTTGTAAGGGTGTTGTGAGGAGATGTAGGTTGTTGATGATGAAAGATAAACACCTTAAGATTTGGTTTAAGATATATAATTGATATATATATGTATATGACTGTATACCAAAGACTTTACACTTTAGAGTTTAGAACCTAACTGAACTGACAGACTGACGTGGCTAAACGATATGTACGGAGTGTGAAAGAACAGAATGATATCTGACGTGTAAGACTGAATTGAACAGAATTCTTACTGAATGATGTCTCATTGCCTATCTCTCATATATATATATACTGGGCGAGCTTCTCCTCTCTTTGCGAGAAGGGCTGTTTCTCTCCGCTAGAGTGGATGAGTGGTGGGGGTTCACTACCCCTACATAGTCAAGAGTGTATAAACTGAATTTGCTCTGTGCAAGGCTGTTCACCTGAAGTTGGGCGAACGCCAGAAACCGGTCGATGACTACAAAATGAAGCAAGCTATCACGGAAAATGTCTCGGATAAGGAAAAACAAGTTTTGAGTAAGTACAGTGGGTACTTTCTCTGCATATAAGGCCTGTTAATAGTGTAAAGCTTGCAATTCTGCAAGTAAATGAAATAAATTTTTATTGTGAATTTTATACAACCTACAGGAATTCAATCATTTAAAAATTATTCAATTCCAGAGACAAAATACTCCTTAAAGAGTATTTTTTTTTTTTTTGCCTTAAATAAAGAATTTCCATGAACAGTTTTGGATATAAACTTTGCGAACCGCCTACGTAATGAAAGCAAAATAACATTTTCTTTTCTTTTCCCTTTTTCTTTTTTTTTTTTTTTTATCAGAAAATGAGAGAAAGAGGAAAATAATGGAGAGTAAAAGTTGGAGAATAGTCGCTCATTTTATGCTAATGAATATTTATGTAAGTTTTACCAAGAAAATGTTTACCCTAAAGGTAAATAGAGGTCTTATAGAATTACCGTATTCTGTGTAAAAACAACAAGAGATGAACCAATATTTTTTTTTTATTTATTTTTTTTAAATAAAGCGTAAAAGTGAAAAAAAGTTTTTACGCTTCAAAAAAAAATATATAATAATTCTATTTTATTCCTTTGTCCAATGTATACATATACACACATACAACAAAAATATGTAATAAATATGTAGAGAGAGTATTTATGTATGGTTTCAAAGAAAAAGTTTATATATTATATAAGATGCAGCAGCCAAAATAGCCCCTAAATAAAGTAGTGCTTTTCCAACAAAATAACACCCTTTTGAAAGGTGAGAAATACCTTTCAACCTCATCCTTAACCCCCTTCTTTATTTTCTTAAATACGAATTTTCACTTGGAAAAGGTTAAGGAACTATTTTTAGCTTTTTTTTTATTTTAGGGATTTTTTTCCTCTTTTGTAATTTGTTCCATATAAAGTCCAATTTTATCATTTTGTGTAATTTTCAAGTTAAGCATATTGTAATGGAATCGTTTGATGTGTGATTCCTGGAGTAGCAGATGTCTTGAAGAGGGCGGAAGTTAGTTGAGAGATTTTGGGAGTTAGTGCTCGAATTATTAAACGGTTTTTTATATAAAAATAAACTGTATTTTAACAATAATTTAAACGTGATAATTGGTAACTAATAACTATAATAAAATAGTTAATAATAAATAGAAGATGATAATTTAGAATGGTTAAAATAACGAACTAAAGTGCACAACTACGAGAATGATAAGTTGAATATAACTGTGAATTGCCGCTCTTGTATAGTTTGGTCGTAGATGATATAATAATCGTCTCGTCGTATATCATAGGGTTTTTATATACTGTTGTTCACACTCACACCCAGATATCTGTCTTAGTGTGCGGCCTTGTGCGACCTTCGCAGTTTTCTGACCTTATTTAGTGGCCATACTTATCGCGGTGCCTGCCTTTTGATGTAAGTATTGATGAAAAGGCTTTGTTGTTTGTTTGGTTGGCCGCTGCTGTCGGCGGCCAACTAGGTTGCTGTTTTATTACTGCCACCCTTTGTTAATATAGCAGCTGGCTGGAACCACTAGTTGTAAATTATTATTTCTTTGGTATACTTTGCCGATGTCAATGACTTTGCCATGATGATGTAATGACAGCAATATATAAACCAACATATACTCTATATATACTCTATATCATATACTCTATATAATAAACTCTATATATACAACGAGACGATTATTATATCATCTACGACCAAACGAGCACGTCTATATACACGAGCGGCAATTACTATACACAGTTATATTCAAACTTATCATTCTCTTAGTTGTGCACTTTAGTTCAGTTATTTTATCATTCTAATTTATCTTCTATTTATTACTAAGTATTTTATTGTAGTTATTAGTTACCATTTATTAGTTAATATCATTGTTAAAGTACAGTTAATTTTTATAAAATCCGTTTCAATAATTCGAGCACTAACTTCCCAAATCTCTCAACTAACTTCCGCCCTCTTCAAGACATCTGCTACTCCAGGAATCACACATCAAACGATTCCATTACAGTATGGAACGGCTGGAAATAGATTACCTATAAAAGCAGTAGTTTTGTTATATAATTTTTATTGCACTACATAGAAACATGATAACAACAAAATTTAACAGAATAATAAATAATTATAATTCATGAATGAATTATAAAATTTCCGGCGAGATGATATTATATCCATATAGAAGTAAGCCTATTCATATTTATATTACTAAACGATAAAGTTTTACTTTTTCTCACTAATAATATAATTAGAGGAAGTATTGCGATCGTGCTAGATTTTCGAAATTGAGTTTTCACTGGAAATATACATTTTTGAGGTCCCCTGAGTCCAAAAATGTGGTTTTTAGAAAATGGTCTGTATGAGTGTGCGTGCATGTGTGAATTGAATATCTCAAAAATGAAAAGTTGCAGAAGACTCAAACTTGGTATTTCATTAAGTACTACCACCGAACCAGACACAAAGATTTCGAGCAGAATCTATGAACTCTGGAAGTACTAAATGTTTTGAAGTACTATACTGAATGTTTTTTTTTTTTCACTTTTTTGTAATTTTCACCAAAAACGGCTCCAACGATTTTCTTTAAACTTGTAATATCATGTACACTGTAATGTTCATGTATTGGGGGGGGGGGTAAATTGAATATGTTAATTAATAATTAATTATTATAATTATAATTGGAATCTTTTCAAAAGGGATTCTGTTTGGTCTGTGTTTATCTGAACTAGGAAGAATACAAATACCCAAAAGAATGCATATAAACAGAAATATAATATAAAATTCAAAAATAAATACAGGTCTACATATCAAAATCTCATTCTTCAAATAATAATAATAATAATAATACCAAGCAACAATTATGATACTTTGACAAAGTTACAATCTTAAAAGTGTTTAACTTAAAGGCTGAGCCATGAATTTCGTATAGCACTTTAAACACATACATCAATCGACAATGAGCACTCTTTTCTGAACCACAAAAATTTTCCTCTCCTACTTCAGGCCTTACATATATTTCATCCTTTCCTCCATTGAAGAGTGGTTGGAAGGGAAATTCCCTTTTTATTGTACTAAAGGTATTCTACCTTTCTAATTATCCCTTATTGTTTCACCCAACCTTTGTAAAAACCCAAATCTTGAAATTGCATTAAGTAATAACCAATATTAAATGTTTCTCTATTAATATATTTTACTTATATTTACAAAATCATAATTTATATATTTTTTTTTTTTCATCATTTCTCCCAAAGATCCTACACATTTCAACACATACAAAGAGCTACAAATTTTATTTGAAATATTTCATCAGGAAAATTCATTTAAGGATACTTTTGGTGAAATGGTGGGGTTATAGCTCCCTCTAAAGTGATATTTCAGTTTATTATACAATTCCATCATTTAAATAATATTAATTAGGATTAAATATGTTGTTGAAATCCCAAGTTTGAAGAAAATCGGATGATGGAAAGTGCGCTTTTACTGAAAGTAGTTTTCAATTTTCTGTTTTTTTTTTTTCTAAAACAGCTCAAATGATTCTCTTTAAACTTGGCATATCAAATACACATACTAAGAGCTACAACTTTTATTTGAAACATTTCCCTGGAAAAATTCATTTAAGGATACTTTTGGTGGAATGGTGGGGTTATGATTTCCTCTAAAGTGCTATTTCAGATCAAACAATGTGCTGTAAAAATTCTATCAACTAAATAATATTAATTAGAATTATAAAAGTTGCCAAAATTCCCAGTTTGTAGAAAATCAATTGAGCGGAAGTGTGACTTTACTGCATAGGTTTTTCAGTTTTTGTGATTTCTCCATAAAAATGCCGACAGTTTTAAACACCTATGTTGTTGCGAGAAACTAGGATTTTGATCGAATGAGCTCATGCAAAGATTTCGTATTCTTTCAAAACTGTTGACTGTGACACCTACATAAACTTAGGGGCAATATAATATTAATATTTTGGATGAATAAATGAATAATGAATTCCTTGGAGGAAATTTCTGTGAGTGTTTAACATCAATTTTCTTTTTTCCATTAGTATAAACGCTCAAGTACATAATGGAGGACATACAATGATTCTTGCATTCCCTCCTAATAATTTCATGTTTTTCTTTTTCAATAATTAAATGAAAATTCTGGAATTTTTCTTTATAGTTTACATTAAATTAAAACAGAAAATATTATGTTAAAAAATAACTTGATATTTGCATATTCTTTTTATTACAAATTTTTATTGCACAATTTGTTAATTTATAAAATACCTAGAAAGGAAAAATAGTATAAAAATTCTAAACCAGATTTTTCATAGAAATAAATTAGCTTAGCTATAAATAATTAACCAATCACAGTGTACAAGTAAAGATGTGGAAATGTGGGCGTGGCCAACATGATAATTTTAAAAATTTCTGATTGGCCTAACATACACCCACATTTAATTTTTAATTATTTATAGATAATTATTTCTATGACAAAATGTATTTCGAATTTTTTGACTAATTTTCCTTTCATAGGTATTTGATAAAATATCAAATTGTGGAATAAAAAATGCTTATAAAACAAAAACAAAAAATTAATAAATAACTTTATTTATAACATTTTATTAAGTGTTTATATAGTTAATGTAAGTTGTAAAGAAAAATCTCAAAATTTTCATTGAATTTTTGAAAAAAAAGACAAAAAAAAAAAGAATTAGGGGAAAATGCAAGTCCACCATTTTGTAATTGGCCGTTTATACTAGTGGGGCAAAAATAGTTAAAAAACTATTGAGTATAAAAAGTATAATTTTTATCATCATCACTCTTAGCTCAGTCACTCTATTCTCTATTTACTCTTTCTACTCTCTTGTATCGTTAAAATATAAATTTATAAATACAAGTCCAGTATATGTTACATTCTGTTACCATTATATCTGGCAAGTTGAAGTTTCAAAAATCAATTTATCAATTATGATATTGATAATAAAATGTGATTTTTTTTAATATTTCATAGACCTGTTAGCCAACTTCAAAAAAAAAAAAAAAAAAAAAAATCGTCAACAATCAAATTCAAAATCGTACGGCAATTTTGCTGAATCGAAATACTAGCAAAGCATCTACTTTCAGGGCGTTAGTAAATGCTAGGGCAGCAACATTTCTATTTTTTGTCCCTACTAACAATTTGGCACTGATAATTTGTATAAAAAGTAATTACTCAAAATAAAAATAAAAAATTACGACATTATTGTAATAGTTATAAATTCAGAATTTCTGAAACCTTAAAGATAAAAAAACGAAAAAACAAAAAAGATGAATGTTAAAATTATAAAAAAAAAAAAAAAAAAAAGAAAAAAGAAAAATTAAGGGAAATGGAAGGTAAATAAAAATTAAAAGAAAAGAATTTTTTTATTTTATTTCTTTTTCTAAAATAATTATCCAAGAGCGCGGGAGAAGTTTTCAGGTCAGGCCCTGGGAGAATATTAGTGATGGTTTATTCCGGGGCGTTGCAAAATAGAAAAGTAGAAAGAGAGATGGGATAGAGAGACGAAAACGAAAGAGAGAGATAGAGCGAGAGAGAGAGAGAGAAAGGTAGATATGGTTTGTGTGTACTGGGATGAATGGGACGAGATGAGGTACATGCAAATTGTGGGTCCGGCTTGTAGCAGATATGCCAGGCTGGTAGGAGGACTAGGAGAAGGGACGGCCCAGCAGGGATGCTGTATAACTGTGGGACCTGAGGGATGGGTAAAGGTGAATACAGATGAGGCCAGCTGTATCTACACTACTCTTCTTCTGCCTCAGCCGCTTCTGTTGTAGAACATACCCGCCCCCCACTTCTGATCTTCTGAGTCACCACTCAAGGGGGGGAAGAGTCTTCTTCCTTCTTAACTTCAACCTACGTATATACCACCAACTGACTACCATTGTCGAAAATAGCATTAAACCATGAAATAAAATATCTTCTTTGAATATTTACAGCAAACACATTACTCTGTATAGTGTGTCACTGAATAATACATAGCAAGATGATATTTGACAAGATAAAAAAAAAAAAAAAAAATTAATAAATAAAAGTAAAAAAAAAAACTTACGTAACATACATCACTTGGGGAATTTCCAAATATCAATTAATGAATTTTCTTCAACTATTTCATTATCACAACCAATTATAAGATTTTAATAATAAAAATAATGATAAAACTGAACAATATTTTTTAAACAGCGTAAGATTCCACCTTCTCCCAAGAAATCTCTAAATATTGTTCTGCTATAATAGATATAAGAAGGAGAGAATTGAGTTTAAAAGATAAATAAACTGGAAATAATGCTGAACACTGTATAATTAGAAAGTAACATAAACTGCCAGGGCTTTATACGAAAATAGAAATTGGAAGTGAGAGATTTAGAGTGAGTGAAGAGAAGGGTAGTAGTTGGTTGTTAACGCGTTGTAACTGCTGTATAAACTGTTCTAAAGACTGTTTTATAGGGTTAGTGCAGCTGTATATACACTTTTGTCTGGCCTAAGTAGTGAGTGAGACTCTCAATTTTGTGTGTATTCCTCTCTCCCTCTCTGCTATAGCTCCCTCTCTTCGGATCCCATTACACTCTTGTTTTCTCTCTTCTTTCCACTATCTCCTCAGGTTTCCTCACACGAGGGGGCTGTTTGAACTTATTGAAGACAGTGGTTATTTGCCTATCTTTGGGTGCCTCTACTGGGTCGTTACACCCTGGAAGCTAATAAGGCTATCCTTATTAGCTTTCTCGGTGTAACAACACTAAAAGTCTCATTGCGAAATGTGCGAAACATGGTTCCATTACGGATCCTATTACACCCCCATTTATCAATGATCGCGTGGAAATAGCTAGGAAAGAGCGAGAGAGCGTACCATGGCAGCATGGCAAGAAGAGTGGGATGCGGAGCGCCGAGTGCCGCTGGACCGCTATCCTGATTCCAGACATTAGAAGCTGGGTTGGTAGAAGCTATGGCGAGGTAAATTATCCCTTGACCCAAGTCCTCTCTGGACACGGATTCTTCAAAGACTACCTGAAGAAGGTAGGTAAAGAAGAGGTATCGATCGACCTTTTGTATTGCCAAGCTCCACGCGACGGCGCTCGGCACACGGTTTTCGAATGTGAAAGGTGGGCTCGACCCAGAGGAAACCTAGAGGAGGAGATCGGGGAACTGGTGCCTGGGAGGTTTGCCCAGACTCTGTTGAGTAGTCTTAACCACTGGACAAGGGTTACTTCCTTTATCCAGGAGCTAATGTCGACTAAACGTGTAGAGGTGAATATGGAAAAAGGGACTCCTTAGGGCTAGGTTAAGGAGCCTAGCCTGATGTAGTGCTGAGAAAGCGAATCCAGGCTAGCCCCAGGTGTATGGGGGGGGGGAGGTTAGCCGGTAGGCATATTCATATGGAGTGCGTAAGTAGCATTTCCCTCCTCTTGAAAAAAAAAACACCCCCATTTATCACTCAATCACTAGTTCATGAATAAAGTTTCTCAACTGCTAAAAGTTCACCAAATCCGATACAAAGCAAATTTCAGACGATCTGATTTATCTGTCTTCTATGATATCCGTCCAACTCTCTGGTATTTTT
Source organism: Triatoma infestans (assembly GCA_011037195.1). Lineage (NCBI taxonomy): Eukaryota > Metazoa > Arthropoda > Insecta > Hemiptera > Reduviidae > Triatoma > Triatoma infestans. The sequence goes on along the minus strand of JAAEAF010005626.1, from coordinate 4,175 downwards.
ATTTTTTTATTGTTTCATTGACATGGCGTCTCGATTACTATAAGGACCTTTGGCTTTTCAACCATATCCTCATTTCTTCATCAATTGAAGCACAATGTGGATGCTGGTTTATAATGAAATTGTGAAGGAGAGAAAATGGTTTGGTTTAGATGAATAAAGTAGAAATGAAGTTGAACACTGTATAATTTAAAAGCAACACTGACTGCCTGGACTTTATTCTAAAATATATAGAATAATAGTGAGAGGTAAAGATTGATTACGCGTACTGATGCTGTATGAACTTTGCTGTAAGACTCCTGAATACGCTGTATTTAAGCAGTTTTTCCCACTCTAGTCCGAGAGGGTGGTCCTGTCATTTTTGTCTCTCTCTCTTTGCTAAGGATCCCTCTCTTTGGATCGTATAACATGCTTAGAAGAAAATTTGTATATGGTTGCAGGGAGGATTGAGTTTTATCCCATAAGAGGATGAAATCGCTAGAATTTTGGGGGGAGGTATGAATAAAAGAGTTCCCTCTCTCCTCCAAGTATATTCCCGGTAGAAGTTTCATATTATGCACTCTTTTTATAATCTGGACACGACCGACTTTCACTAAGTCTGGTATAACAACTGTACATATGTAGATTCACCACATTTTTGTTGGAAACCTTTTTCCCTAGAAGATAGATAATTTAGATAGTTGGTTGTGGGGAACTGGACGGTCACTCTTCTCTCAGAAATGTCGTTTTTATTAAGTTTGGGTTCTTCCGCCGATATAAAATGGGAGCCAACTAAAATTTGGTAAAAGGAACAGAAAGTTGCGTTATTGTTCCACACCAGATTTTTTAAAAAAAGAAAAAAAAATCTTTAAAATTGCCGTGTTTACAAACGTTTAGTTGGATTGATCATAAAAAAAAGGTGGAGGTGATAGTGATTTATACATATACATATATTGCCTGAGTGGGCATGGTTGGTGCCCTCTGTCTCAAAACCAATAGAATCAATTTAAATTTGATTGGTACTTAGAGGCCCCCCTAAAATCTTCTAAAATTAATTTTTTTTTTTTTTAATGTTTCAAATAAATGTGATACATTTTTTAACATTCCTTTACAGTAAGCATTTCATAAAGAAAACCGTTGTAGTTACAATTCAAGAAAACTCCAAAATAATTCAACAATCCATACTTGTAAGTTGCATATCCGGTTAAGTAGCATTGGATTTGGAATTGAACCAATGCTACTAAAATGTGTAATAATATGGTTTAGGTAATAACAAATGGACACCCAGCGTACCAGATTCCCTTTCCTGCACAACTGCTTGAAATCAGAGTTACCTCCATGGTAAATAATAAAACCGAGTCCAAACACGATAACCTTAACAGGATTCTTCAAATTGAAACCCTCTCTATGATTAATGAAAATTATAGAGATCATTATAATATATCTACAGATGCCTCCAAAAATTAAAAAAATGATAGATAGATAGATAGCAAAAAGGGGGGGGGGGCATTAGATAGAGAGATAGACACATAGATCGTTCGATAGATAGATAGAATGAAAGATAGATAGATAGATAGATCGATAAATAGATAGATAGATAGATAGATAGATAGATAGATAGATAGATAGATAGATAGATAGATAGATAGATAGATAGATAGATAGATAGATAGATAGGTAGATAGTTAGATACGAAAATAGATAGATAGATAGATAGCTAGATCGATAGATAGATAGATAGATAGATAGATAGATAGATAGATAGATAGCTAGATAATTAACTTTATTAAAAGAAAAATACAAAACATAAAAGAATCTTGTATGACAAATTAAACTTATAATATAGTAATGGACAACGTCCGTCTGCCAGATTGACTCTAGTTATTTACATTTAACTAAGTTAAAAAACAAATAAAATAGAAAATAAACAAATTCAGAAGAGGAAATAAAGCAGAAAACAAAGAATATTTTAATAATTAAATTCCGCAACCATGAATTGTCGGTAACGCCAAGCTACTATAATGTATCTGTATAGATTGTACCAGTTTTGACCATTTAGGTAACTTATAAAGTCATCAAATGTTAACACATTTTTACATAACCAGTGTTTTCTAAATAGTAAACACTGGGCAACGACCTATGAAATGGTAAGTATCTTCATACACTCCCCATGTTACATAGTGAACAGTTCCCGCTCCAATCTGTACACCATGGTTTAAAATTCAAGTTAAATAACTGGCCTCTTATTTTAAAAATCATTTTAATAGGTGCATCTTATTATTTACTAAATAACTTTTATGGCCTAGTTCGAAATTTAAATGTTTATACAAACTATGAAACTTTGAGGTGGCAACTTTATGCATTAATTCCCCTCGACTCCCCCTAGCACCGCATAAGACCATCTTTTAAAATCTTCACAATTAATATAATTCACCAGCATACTGCCATTCAATTTTCCAACTAATTTCTCCCATTCTGCATACCAGAATGCTTGCCTATTGATGATTTTATTCGCGAGAATAAAAGGAAGACGGTTGTTTGACACATTCAAAACCTTTTGCAAATAAAAAAAATGAGTACCTAATGTGAACTGAAACATGGAGGGGGATCCAAACACGATATCCCTAACACTTCTAACACTCTCTATCATTAATGAAAATTATAGAGATCATTATAATATATTGAACTTTATTAAAAAGTTGTTTAGGTTGCCGATGTTTACTCCATCCGCATTCATCTATAACGAAGTTGGCTATCTCCCAATTTTCACGCACACTTTCAAATTACATTGTAATTACATCCTCAAAGTTTTTGGCATGCCGGATGATAGATACCCTAAAATTGTTGCTACACATATTGTTGAGAAAAAGTTGTATTGGTTTAAAATTATCTTGAATCTTATGGATCAGTGTAAAATAAATTTGCTAATTAGTTTAAATAATATAGACAGGTGGAGTGATATATTTGGGCAGTTGCAAAAAAGGCTCATCTTAGACTTCAAAGTGCAGTATGCCAACTAAGTTAAAGAATATGAAGCTTATCCTTTATATAGAGAGCTCAAGTTTGATCTTGGGAGTAATCATTACTTGATGTGCAATCTGCCTTTGGAATATATGCGTTGGCTAATGAAGACTCGTGGGGGTGTATTGAAGTTAGGGAGCTTTGCTCCATATCAAAAAGCTGAATGTGAACCCTGTCAACTGTGTAATGATATTGTAGCTGACTGAATGTATCACTTCATAGCAAATTGTGGGAGGCTATCTGGAATTAGGCAAAGATATCTCGGCCAGCTGCAGCACTCAGAGGAAGCACTGGCCTATTTGAATGGTCGTAACTGGGTCTCCATTGCTAATTATATTAAAGTAGCATATATTCATGTTCAAAATTATTAATGGTAATAATCCTTTGATTTAGAAGAGAATTAGAAGTTAGATAAATTATTTAAAATAAATTATTAAATAATAAAGTAAATTATTATTAAGTAAAATAATTATTAGGTAAATTTAAAAAATAATAATAATAAAAAAATTATATAATCCTTTGATTTAATTGATGGTATATAGTTAATTGATGTAAAATTTTTCGACTCCACCGACGGTCTGTGACATGGTTGGTGTCTTTGGAAGTTCAATCATTTCTTTTTTCATTATTTGTTTTGTGTATTATTTGTAATAGAGACTATTAATAATAATAATATATCTGCAGATGCCTCCAAAAAAAAAAAAAAAAAATGATTACACAGGAATTGGTATTTATGACCCACAAAGGCACTTGTCAGTTAGTGGCCCAGTTAACACCTCCCGAACTTCTGGCCATTCTCACTGCAATTAAGTAAGCACAAAATGTAAAAGCGAACAACATTGTAGTGCTTACAGACTCTAGAGCCAAGCTGTGAGATGTAAGAGAAAGGGTACTTGGGGAAACCTAAAAACTATCTAGTGTACGAAATTATAATATTATTGGAAACGTCTTCATCTTTCAGCTTTCAGTCGGTCTCTGCACATATAGAAGTATCGGGAAACGAAGAAGCCGATAAGACAGCCAGGAAAGAAATCAGTGGTTTAAATGCAGATGCTAAATATTTTGTCCCGCTATCAAAACTTTTTATTAAAGGAAGAGCGCTCCTATTGGAGGAATGGCAACAATTTTACGAGCAGGAATCACTGTATAAAGGAAATTTCCATTTCACATGCGTACCG
>JAAEAF010005625.1:0-59825 GCA_011037195.1 Triatoma infestans | reverse complement strand
ATTCGCCCATTGTGCCTATGATAATAAAAAGGGAAGTGATTAGCTCAGTGACAAGCGTGCTGATTAGTAACGTGGAAGTCCCTTGTTCGAGTCGAGTAGTGCTGCCCTTAGATTTTCTCTCCCTGGGAGCCTCTACAGCTCACTGTCCGGTGATGGACAGTGTGGTCTGTAACAAGAGAACACTGTCCGGAGGCCGGTTAACTAATGACCATAGATGTTGACGAGCTTTAAATTAAATATGGCATGAAACACTCACAATACTTTTTCTTATTAGCACATGTGACAAGTAGTATTCCAGTAGATAGCGCTGGATCAAGCCAAAGAATCAAGCCCACGTTTAAAGATCTTCATCGTACAGAAAATTCTATAAAAAAAACTGAGTACCCAGTTTCTGGCTGACAACTTCTGGTAAAATGACATTTTTCAACATTGAAATTCTAGCAATGCGACTAATATATCTTATTAAGTTGGATGATGGAACCTAGACAGAATATGAAATTTCAACTTCCTGCGTTTTTGAGATATTTTATCACTTCACCAAGCCAAACACACAAACAAAGCCACAAATTTTTCGAATTCAGTGGACATCAAAATCAGTTTTAAAAATTTGAAGATCGCAATACTTTCTCTTACAGATTCGAGAGAAAGTAAAACAAAAAATCTTGTGTGAAACATTCACACAACTTTCTCTTACTCCAGTTCTCAAAATTATAATTGATAAATTTTATAGTTTGTGAACCAAATTTAATGAAATTTGGCGAAAACTGAAAAAAAAAAATGTTCAGTAAAAGCGCACTTCCGGTTTACTGATTTCCTTCAAACTCGGAATTTTAGCCATCTATTTATTTCTAATTAATTTCCTTTGGATGATAGAATTGTATAATCAACTGTGGTAGCATTTTAGAGAAAAACATAACCCCACTCCTCCCTCAAAAGTGCCCTTAAATGAATTTTCCCAGAGAAATATTTTGAATAAAAGTTGCAGATCTCTGTATGCTTAGTTAATATAGGAAGTTTCAAGAAAATTTTTGAGAAAATTGCGAAAAAGTGAAAAATATCATTTAGTAAAATGGTAAAGTAAACGGACTTCCGGTTATCCGATTTTTTATCAAACTCGGAATTTCAACAACATATGTAATTCTAATTAACATTATTTAGATGACAGAATTGTCTAATAAACTGAAATGGCAGTTAAGATGAAAACCTAACCTCCCTCCTCCAGAAGTGCCCTTAACTGAATTTTCCTGGAGAAATGTTTCAAATAAAAGTTGTATCTCTTTGTATGTGTAGTTGATATAGAAGTTTAAAGAAAATCGTGGGAGCCATTTTTGAGAAAATCACATAAACAAATATAACATCAAACCATCCGATCCCTTGTGTGATACTAAACGTATATCAAATTTTCAGGTTCTACTTTTTCTGTTTGAGCTATTCTCTTTCACCTACATACACCAACACACACACAGCACACACACAGTCCATTTGCTAAAACCCTTTTTTTGGAGCAGGTGACGCTCAACACGGATATTTCCGGTGAAAACTCGATATTGAAAATTTGACACGATTACAATACTTCCTCTAACTAGGAGTAAGAAAAAGTAAAAAGACTTAAAAATTGTTGCAGACATCCCTGTAATGTGTAATAATCGGATTCCTAGAATTTCAAAACTTGTATTTTTCGGGTGGAAATGAATTCATTCATTTAATAACCTTTGCACGATCGTGATAATTCGTCCACTTCATATATTCCATATTGTAATAAATTGAAATACATATTATCATCTATATATAGTTGTGTAATATGTAAAATAAATTTGACTGAATGACGTATTTTATTTAGTAATATTGATTTAATTTGTATTCAAACATTTATAGTATAATCAGGCTGTTTATGTTCATAACATTAACATATCATTAAATTGCATTTGTAATTAATCATTATCTAATTGCTATGCATTCGTATTTACAAATATGCTACCAAACATTTAGTTAATGTTATTTGATTCAAAACAATATGATAATGAATTCATATGGGAGAAAAAGAAACGGAAATTTAATTGTAATTAAGTTCTCCGCTCCTGTGGCAGATGAGTTCGTTTGTAACTTACATCATTAACCTGAAATTTAGAACCCTCTAAAGTGTAACTAATTTGAAATATAGGCTTTGATTATTCAGACATACTTAATTATGAAGTAAGATAACTTCATTAATTTACTTCTTTTGTATCATTTTATTACTATCTACTATCTATAACAAAGTGCCTTAACAGGAGGGGGGATGCAATGTTTTTCCAGCAATTAACAAAAATTATATAATCAAGAGTATTTTCTATTAAAAAAAATGTTCACTTTTCGGTATTTCTTTATCACTAAAATGCAGTGTACATTCTTACTTAATTTCTACATTGTATAGCAATTAGAATACAAAAAAATTGTACAGCAATGCGTTCTCTATCAGCCTTCAGTAAAACTTGTAACTATAGTTTAAAATTAAACCTAGTTCACAGATTCTCCAGTTTAAAGTATAGATTCTCCAATTTTAAAATGATAGATTTAACCAAGTTTAAAGGAAATCATTGATGCCATTTTCAAGGAAATTTAAAAAAAATACACACAGTTTCATTTTTCGTAAATTGATACTTCCGTTAATAGATTTTCTTCAAACTTGGAAAGATAGTAATTAAAGGTAGTAACGTAAACTACACTGAACTAGGACGTTAGATAAAAGCATTATATTATAGTTATTCTAGTATCGTCATTTTTTTTTTTTTTTTTTTTTTTGAAAATAATGTTTAAAATAAAAGTACTAGGCCTTTATATATATGTAAATATATTGCGAAATCTTTGGAGCATTATGCGAGAAAATTCCGAAAAAAGAAGAAATTCCGTTGTTACACTTCCGGTTGACAGATTTTTACCGAAACTCTCAGTTTAAGCTTCCTGTGGTTTTTTTCTTTGTTAAAATATTTGTTCACACATTCAGTGTCCATTCGCTAGCAATTTGTTTTTTCGAATTTAGGGATCCTGAAAACTGGTATTTCCGGTGAAAGTATTCAATTTCGAAAGATTGACACGATAGCACGCTATTTCTCTGGACATTAATTGCATCAACAGTAAATTCAAAAGAAATATGTTGCAAATATCTTACGCTAAGTGTATTGTTCAAAATCAACGTTACTTCCTTTATGGATAAATAATGTAACTTCTCTAGGGATTGTAACAGGACTCCCAAGCCAACAACTTAACCCTTACTGAAAGTATTTATTTCAGTTTCATTATGATTTTATACATAAAAATACCGACGGATTTCATTAAATTTATTACACTAACTATAAATAGAGAGACCTCTATCACTTTAATTAGGGAACTTTTTCCGAGGTAGTTCATGTAAAGAAATTTTGCGGGAGAGGAGGAATGTATGGTTTCCTTAAAAACGTCATTTTTTTTAAATTTGATTCTCTAATTGATAAAAAATTGAAGTCAAGCAATCTATTAAAAATTATAAGCTAGAAAATTTGTCAATTATAGTAATAAGAGACAGACATGTGAGTGTTTCACACCTGATTCTCTAGCTCACTTGCTTACACCTTCTTAGGCACCAAAATAGATTATCTAAGGAACAGTGAATTTTGGCCGTGCAGTCCACTGCTTTCATATTCTCTATACGTATGTTACAAGTTAGATGTGTAGAAGTGCGGATATAAAGCTTATATTCACCGCTACCCAAAAGACCTGTTATGTCTCCTCTAGATTTCAGTGTATAATACGATAGAATTATACGATTATTGTTTGCAATGTGAATAATATGAGTGCGAGTGATTGTGTCTATTGATGTTTGCCCATAACGGCTAATTCAAATAGTAAATGTCGGGGCGTCAATGTAGGTGTTGTTCATGAGTTAGGAGAGATGCCCGGAGGGAACGCCGAAATCTCTTAGAAGTGGCTAATCTTTTAACCCCCTTCCCAAGGGATCATGCAAGCTCAATCTGAAGAGTAATTTTCTAAATATTGCCAAGAAGTGCACAAATTTGTTGCTATACACCCGTCAGATGCATAGTTTAAAACAGAAATAGTTTATTTATTTTACCTAGGTATTTCAATTATTTTAATTAGGTATTTCATATTTTCATGTTTTAATTCATACCTTTAATCAAGAAAAAAATAATTTTTGGAACTTTTGAAATAATGTAGGAACTGTAACTTTAAGTTTTTCCTCTGAAATGTGGAAATGTTTAAAGAAAATCCGTTAACCGGATGTGCAACTTGCTTCTCGAAAATGGCTCCAGTGATGAACATATCAAATATTGTATATATATTTCATATTACAATAAACGGAAAATAACAATTTAGGGAAACATAGCTCCATCTCTACCTCCCACAACCCATTCTTAAAGAATTTTCCCGGAATAATGTTTCATATAAAAGTTGTAGCATTTTATATATTACGTAATTGATATTCCAAGTTTAAAGAAAATTGCAAAAAATAGAGAAATCCATTCAGTAAAGTGTTACTTCGGTTGACCAACCTTGATCAAAATCTTATTGTCGGGTCCCATGTCAGCACTTAAACCAAAGTTTGAAATTTCTACGATTTTCGCTTTTTGAGTTACATGAGTTATACACACACCGACAGACCAATTTCTAAAAAAAACACTTTTTCTGACTCAGGTCCCCTGTATTTCCGGTGAAAACTCCAAAATTTGCCACCGTACAATACTTCCTCATACCAGCAATAAGAGAAAGTAACAGAAACAAAACATTGTTCTGAAACTGTTAACATTAAATTTCTTTCTTTAGAATGCTGCCCTTACAATGTGCTATATCGTTTCACCACTGAGAACAATTAAATATGTCGTGCAGGTTTGAGGGATATTTTATTTTTAATTTTCTATTTTTTTAAGCACTATCTTGTAGCAATATTTTATTTTTGTGCTTCTTATGATTAATATTATTCCGCTGCAATAACTGGCTAAGCCCTGTGCTCTTCAAAGCCTCTCCTAGATCCATATTTTTTTGCACGAAAAAACAAAATTAAAAATTCGAGCCTAAAACAAAAATCCAGACACGGGTTTAATATAACTAATACATACAATAGTCCGAATAAATCGGGTAATAATCTAATCTCCTCACATTACAAGCAGTCAGTCATTAGAAGGACAGGTGTTTCTTCGTCTACCTTACAGGCTCTACAAAAAGGGATCTGGGATGTGGAATGCCCAGTACGGGACATCACTGTCCGGAACCCCTATTATTACTGTCTGGCTGGAAGCTTAACACACATGTGCCTAAAGACATGCCAACAGTATTTAGTCTATAAAACTTCATTCCCTGTGATATACCATATAATCTGGTGCTTAGACCAGAAGAGCATTCTTCGAGGAACTAATTCTCCCAGTCTTCTAGAATATTCCAATACCAATTTGGAGAACTCAGTGCCTACAACGCAGCCTGCTGTCCGAGGAGATTTAAATCTCCTCTATCAAATTGTAGTTGCGTACCAGTTCAGCCAAAATATAACAAAGTATGACTTAAATGTCAGCCCGTAAAAGAGTGGACCATTCCACAAGAGATATTGTCAAGTGATCGCCTGCCTCAAAATACACCGCAGCTCCAGACCTATCATCATTCCGGAACAATGCACCTGAGTTAATTAAATATTCATATATTTAAAAACATGATGAACCATGATCTTAGGAAGAATTGGCATTCTCGTAAATAAAAAGATTTATATATGATCAATATTTGGCGCAAATACAATTCACCACCTGTCGTCTATAATCCACTAATGCAAATAAAATACATATGTCATTAAAGTAGAACATTTGGTAATAAGGGGACAAGTTTAACGCTAACTATATTTGGGAACTGTTCAATCATAATAAGATTAACACTTCACGGACAGGTTAATAGTTTAGTCTGAAATTAACGGTTAACTTGGAAAAGTTTTCAGTTGAATACTAAAACTCTCTCTGAATGTATGTTCAATTTTTCACAAAGTAAAATGACCGCGAAGACTAATCCAAATCTTTGATGTAGCCCCCACCACTGTTTTATTAATCAGCTGATTGGCGCTCTTTCTTTTTTTCTGTTCTACAACTGAAACCTTCTCAATGTAACCTACAAATATTTTAAGAGAATAATAATTTTTATTATTTTTCTAAAAACCAGTTTCGTGCAATATTTGAATAGAATATTAATTGACAATTAATTTAATTCCAGTTTTTGTTTTGCAATCAGAATTTATTAAAAAAAAAAAAATATAAGTTAATGCACTTTATAATAAAGAGATAGTTGCGAGTTGGGTGTTAAAAACTATATAGATCCAGTATTTGAACACGTTTTCATTTCAATAAATATGTCCTAATAGGAAGGGGTTTAGGTGAATGTAAATAGACTGGGGAGCCTGGTTTGAAATCCGTCAAGGTGATCTGGGCACTTAAAACTGGATTTCTTAAAGGTAACAAATAAAAAAAATAAAAAAATGTCTCAACTTACATACAGGCATACAAATACAATGACTAATAATAAATTATACTTTTAAGTTTATTTAGCATAAAAGACATGTTGTCACATGTACCAGGTGAAAAGAAAAAGAATGTATACAACAAGTTGACGTAATAAAATCTTTTGTTAACGAACTAAGTAGCTATTATTACTGCATAGAAACGCACACAAATAATTACAGCTTTTATAAAAGGCAGCTGTGGGTTCCATATGGTGACTAAATTATATTTTGCCTTATAGATTTATATAAACATATTTTTAGAACTAATAATCGATAGACAGATTCGATTACTTTTTTAATTGCATAAAAAAAATATATATTTTTTCATATTTTTTTTTATTTAATTTTGTTTAGCATTTTGTTTACTATGTCCAGTTGTTTACTTTCTCTTTTATTTTTTGTATAGTTACTTATTTTGATTATAACAAAGGGCTATTGTTTGCTAGTTTACAACAAAAATGAATGCCTTTCTCTATGAAAACCTTGAATAATAGAACAAATACTTAATTTAGTAAATTTTTGTAAATATATTCTAAGTTTTGTTAATATTTTTTTAAAAATATTTATACTGTATTTTACTTTTAATTTGTTTAAAGTAATAAAAAAACAAAAGAAAAAACTATCTTAAAAACAAATACAAAAAAACAATTGTACAAATATTTTTTACATACCCGATTGTAAAAATGTGGCACATACGAAGACCGAAACGGCTGCGAGGTACATGTTGCCCGTTGGACGATGCCTAACTGACTGGCGTTTCAGAGATCTTGTTGTAGAGTGAGTGAGGTTTGTGCTTGGTGTGTATCTGTGTGTTTGTGTGTGTGTGTGGTGTGTAATAGTAAGGCCGCTTGGAACACACACTCGCACACAATCTCAATGCAGTAAGCAGCGTATTCTAGACGGTACTGATCCTTCACAAGGCTTCTTACAGCACCAACACCAGGGGGCGAATAACTCCCGTATAACCGCAACAAATAAGAAAAACGAACGATATAATAATAATAATAGGTGAATATCAGTTTTTAAGTAAATAAAAAAAAGAGGGTAGGACTCCAGTGGGGAACTATAGAGTGAGAGTGAGAGAAAGAGAGAGAAAGGAGCCAGTGAGGGGAGATGGAGACTACCACTTGCGCAAGTTCGCCCCCACTACCCGCCCCCCGGCCTAGCCGCCTCATTCCTCCCTCCTACCCCCTTGTCTATTACACTACAATATATCTACCCTCCCCCAAAACCAATTATTTCACCTACGCCACTTCATACCCTCCTTTCTGTTATAACTTTTTTGTGTGTAAGTCTGCACTCATATGTGATTGCACATAGCTCGTTCGCGCACGCTGGGAGGGGCAAGGCAGCCGAGATTTAAAAAAAATTAATTTGTATCTTTTTTTCTCTTTTTTTACGACATAATAGCATTTTTACGGTGAAAGGGTGAACGCTCTTGTAGGTAAATAGAACATTGTACAGAGGTAGGACATGACACGTAGCACATGTTTTTTTTTATTGTGACGTATTTGCTTAATGTTTTTTTTCGATTCCTTTTTTTTTCGACACTATACTTTTACTTCCTCGTTACATACTTGTAATCGTAGCGTTTGGTTAGATCTCAGAATGTAAGATTCCGAGGTTGAAGATTGTTTTGATTTCTTTAAATTTCCAAGAGCTTGTCCAATATGAAAATATTTTTCATATTCGGTCTGTCTTTAATAGGTCTGCCTGTCTAACGTACTAAATATGGAGGATTAGATCGAATTCATTCTACTGCGATCACCATTTTTTTTTTTGCATTTTTCATGTCCCCTAATTTTTAAAACAGACTTAGCATTCTGTAAGTACGTCTACTGTCGCAGCTAATCAAGCCTTGGCAAAACCAGCTATCACTCGCTAGACTCATTCATAACATGCTTTTTGACAATACAATGGTCAGTATACAAATTTCATCTCAAAGGTCCCAACAAAGCCTTGTTGAAGTAGTTCCTTCAGTGAATCTAGGCGATTAGCAATAAATGAAATGTTCGCCTGTCCCTGAGTTGGGATTTTCATCTATCCTCTTAAGATTTATGATGCAACCAGATTCCGAGAAAAATAGCGGAAAACTTGAATAAAAAAAAAAAAAAATCGTTCAGAAAATTTGCTTATTCAAGCCAAAGATTTGTAAAACAACAAGATTCTCATTTATAGATCGTACAACCTACACTGGAAATACGTTTCATCTACATCTACATCTAACGTTTAGGGAGTGAAGTTGTTCGCGTCCGAGATTGTTCTCACGTGTCCCCTGGATATCCAACTAAACGAACAACATCAATCGTTAGCGCAGCCTAAAATTTTATATTGGGCCGCATGACGCATAATGGTTAATAGCCGAAGCCATGGTAGGAAAAATAACATCTAACGTTTCATCCTTTCCAGAACCATCTTCAAATTAATTTTCTCGGAAAGAAGTTACAAACAAAAGTGATGTCATTACATGGCTAGTTAGTGTTGCAGTTCATAAATTTACACTTCTTGTCAATCGATTTTAACAATATATTTATTTGTAAGAAACATTACACAGATGGTAACCTTGCACTATCTGGAAATAGCACTTTAGAGAAAGCCTATTCAAATAAAAATGATAGTTCTATGTGAGTATAGTAAACATACGAAACTCGTTGGAGTCATTTTGACGATTTTCTTGAAAAATGGCTCCAAGTTTAAACTTGGTATGTGAACTACACATGTAATAAAGTGCTACAACTTTTATTTGAAACATTTTTTTGGAAAAAATTCATTTAAAAAGTTTATGAGGGAGAAGTACCATTAGGCTTTTCTGTAGAGTGCCAATTCTGAATATTATAATATGATTCTAACACCTGTATAAAATATTAATAAGTTTGAAAAACATCGTTATCTCCAAGTGTGACTTGAAATGATTTTTTTTTTTTTTTTAATTTTCTGCGATTTTCTCCAAGGAATATCTGGGCATACGAACAACCACATATATATATCTAGAGCGCTTTTGTTTTGTAAACATTTTTCCCAGTAAGTACATTTTAGAGCAGTTCTTGGGTGGGGGCACTAGAAGTTCATGCTTCCCCAGTTGTCAGTTTTAGGTTAGGTTCCCTCAGCTGTTCATATAATAATAAAGTCAATTAAATTTTGTAAAAATTCCATGTTTAAAAGAAAACTATCAATCAGAAATATGTAAATCGTAAAAGAGAGAGTCATGTGATTGTTTCACACTAGATTAAATAAAAAAATCCATATTATAAATCTTGTTCTCTTTAAAAAATATCTCATATCAGCTTTCTTGGAACTTGCCATATTATTCCATTTTCTCGTACACCTGTTACCTTTTTATTTCTAGTTTATAAAAGCACTAAATGAATAGCCAAGTTTTTATAGAATTTCATTTCACTGCTTTTATTTGAAAATAAAAAAAAACTACAGTTAGATAACAGTGAGGAAGGCAGAGAGTTTTTATTTATACTTGAAAAAGATGGTATCGTACCATGAATAAAAGCCATTTTTTACCTTATTTTTCAGAATTTTTTTTTTCGCTTTGTTTTTATTTTATTTACAGTTAATACCAATAAGCCAGGAAGATCTGTTAACAATTATTCTGTCCATAATAAATACTTATCCGATTCTACAATTCTAATATTGAATTGAAATCAACAGTTTATCCACAGCCTTCCGTTTTCCAATTTTTATTTTATATTTTTATTTTTCTTTCACTCCTAATGAGAGGAAGTATTGCGAACATGTCAGATTTTAAAATCGTTGTATTGCGAAGTATTGCGATCGTGCCCTGAATACGAAAATAAAATATTCCGTTTAGTCACTATTACTACATCAGATATGTAGATTTCGGGCAAAGTCAATCAACCGGATGTGCGACTTTACTGATTTTTTTTTTCAGTTTTTTGTGACTTTCTCGAAAACGGTTACACTGATTTTTCTTTAAACATGGAATGCTTGCTGCGTAGAAAAACGAAAAGCTGGAGGACGCTCAAACATGATATTCTATCCACGTACCACCAAGGCATTCGATACGACGAAGGTTTCAGTCAAAAACCGGCACCTAGGGACTTTACTTGAATGATTTTGTTTTTTTAATTTTTCATGCTTTTCTTGAAAATGGCTGACATCCAAGGGAGCTACAAGAAACCCTCTTTTTGGTCGCAATCAGTTTGAATAAACAGCTACTTCCTCTAAACCGTCTAGATGAGAAATGTTGATGTTATCAAATATTCTAAAATTAAGCTTTTATAAGATTTGAGATTTCTAGGAAAAAACAAAAAACAAAGCACCTGAGAACAGTTTTGATCAAATTCCTCCAAATGCGTCTTTACTAACGTTTTTTTTTCCTTTTTCCGTTTTACCCGTTTTTTAGCGGGATAAAGTAGCTCCAACCGATTTCTTTAAAATTTCCATATTTAATGCTTATCACATTTATTTGTAAATTTTGTGTAGCAAATTGATTTTTGGAGGGTTTTGCGGAGAATTATAACATTAAGTTTTCCGTTGTGGTTGGTTCCGCAGATCTGGAAAGCATCAGAGATGTTTTCCGTGACAGCCTGCTTCTTTTTGTGATCATCGATCACGGGCGTTCGCCCATCATCAGGATGCGTTTGTCAAACAGCGTGATAACATAGATTTGCACAGATCAAATTTAGTTGATACACATGAGTGACAAATGCATCCTGATGATGGGCGAACGCCCAAAACCGGTCGATGACCACAAAAAGAAGCAGGCTCTCACACAAAATATCTCTGATTATGTTTTCTACTAGAGTTTCAGAACAAACACCATTTCAATTCTAATACCTATCACTTAAAGTTAATCGCACTCTTCATTTTATTTTTACTGCCCAGAAACTTATTAAAATCGTTCTAGTCCCATAGCCAGTGACACTGTTGATTTATTTATCATAACATATAAAGATTTTGATGATAATTAATCAATCATTTTGGGGGGGGGGATGTTAAAACTACACTTTTGTTAATAACTCACGGTCTGGTGAAGGATAGCGTTATCTGTAACGTGAGAACATTGTCCGAAGACCGGCAGTGCACTGAGAAGGTTACACCAATATAACCATAGATGTTGATGCGCCTTAATTAAAAAAAAAACAAAAAAAAACTCGCTTATTCTATTCTTTAAATTTCCCAGTTTCTATTTGGTATTCCTCATACGAGGTCACTATAGATAAAATTGAAATTCACTACAGTAAAAATGCTCAAAGTATTGTAAGTACATCTTCCGGCGAGGTTGTTATAAAATCGAAGATCATTACCAGGAGCTGACAAACTGTCAACACTCTTTCATATTTCCAATCCTTTTATCGCACTTTGATCCTTTAGAAGGAAATGGAATCGTTACTCATTCAGTGACCTCAACCTCCCTGCGGATAATCTAGTGATCCCTCTCTGTAATGGGTTATTTTATATATATGGTTATATTTGGTTAATAAAAATTTGAAAAGTATATATGAAAATCGAATAATTCAACAAAATGTTCAAATTATTTGTTTGTTATCATTCAGAAATTCATAAGTATAAGGAAAACATCTTGAATTTTTCTTCCGGTCATAGCATAATCACTAAAATTTTAAGTTTAAAGGAAATCAATAACCGAAAGTGAAACTTTGCCGAAGAGATTTGTAAGCTTTTCGAAATTTTCTGAGTAGAAACGGTTCCACCACTTTCTCTATTCAATAGTTGAAATATTAGCTGCGCTTTTAAAAATCTTCTACTATTATTTGAACTATTTTTTCGAAAAAAAAAATTATATTAAGGAGAATTAAGCATATTAAGGAGTGTTTCTGGCAATTTATGAAATAGGCTAAACTTTAAAAAACTACCATTAAAAATTTTCTGGAAACTGTAAAAATTCTAAATTTTCTGTCAATTATTATTATTATTATTATTATTATTATTGAAATTTCAGTAAATCAATGTTTTGTGATTGTTTTACACCAGATTTTTAACTCTATAATATTTTTTATTTTATTTTATTAACAGGTGGGAAGAAATAAAGTAGAACATAAAATATGTAGAATTATTGTTACTAAAATCTTGATCAAATTTAAATTTAATGATACACTTGTTATTAATTAAAAATACTAAAAATAAAATTCGTTCCAATACCTTCCACTCATTGCATGAATGAACTAATAAATTGAATTAAGTGTGCCAACCACAAATTGAACCAAATGTAACCAATCACAACGCATTAGAATGACTTGTCAAACGTATCCAAATATAGCCCAGCATATTTTCTGACCCACAGCTAGCTTCGTCCAACACAGTATAGTAAAAAAGCACTTAATAAATGTCTTTACCTTATATTTTCTTTTTAATGGATATTTAAAGTACATTATTAAATAATGTAATAAGTAAATATGATATACGTATTGAATAAAAAGATAACAGAATTCAACGACATGAATGGCACTTATCCGGTGAATAAGATATTCAGGAGGTCGCGGGACTAATGATCCCTTCATTCTTCGTTGGGGATTACCTAGGAGTGAATTTGAAGAGAGGACTGCACGAGGTAATTAGGATGTTGGATAGGCGAAAGTGGAATTAGTTGTTTTAGGTTTCCGCGGCCATTTTCTTGGAAAACACTTGTGTTTCCGGGAAGAGATCGCATCAGTGGTTTGCTAAAAACCGACATTTCGCTCATGTTGCAATGAGCCTCTTCAGGGTCTTTACACCTTCAAAGCCAATAAGGCCATGAACCTTGGAGAGAAGGACCACGCCCCTTCCACTGCCGCAGTCTTTTCCCGGAAACTCAAGTGTTTTTCAAAGTAAAACTTGTATCTTTTTTTTTTTTTTTTTTTAATGAGATCGCGGATAAACTGGATCTTTAAGCTCGTTCTGAATAGATAGTTTGATTGGAGACGTAGAAAGAGGCGCCAAAACAGAGGCGACTGAAGGATTTGAATTCTGTTGTAATGCAATGAGATATAAAGTTGTCTTTTGTTCTGAAGTGTTAGTTTAAAGCGTTTATCAAAGTAGTCTACCAAGAAATCTAAAGCATTGGTTGAGGGAAATCTAAAGCATAAAGTTTTATATAAAGATACGAGTAGATTCCATGTTGTTCGCTTGTATAAGGCAATGAACGTGATCTGCGAGAGATATAAGTATTGAACAGGCCTCCGGGATTTATTAGGATGATTTTTTTTATGCTCCATTTTGTTAACTAGGATTCTAATAAGGGAGATCGGTTTGAAAGGAGGGTCCGGCGAGAACAGGTTTGATATTAGGTAAAGGATTGCCGTAGCGTTACGTTAGCCGCAACGTTAGCATAGCTGAATATTTTAGGGTTGTTTGAACTTATATAGCGGTTTTCATCGCTGAAGATGCTGAAGAAAACAGGCTATAAATTGCATGCATAAAATGCAGTTTTTTAATTGTACAAAGCATTTATCGCGTTAAATTATTTTCGATATATTATAAATATAGAAAAGAAAGACAGGCAACCAGAAATTGTATTAAGCAATGAATTAAAACAAAAAAAAATCCAGAATTATCCGATTACTAATTAATCGATAAATAATAACCTTATTGTCTATTAAATTGTCCATTTTATATTTGTCCATTATTCTGTTGAGAACAACCAAGCTCGGTAGATGACAATGACTCTGGGAACGTTCCTTACATTTGCATCATTCTTGATTCATCTTCAATTCTACGTTTATATTCTTCCAACTTAAGGTCAAAATTATTTTTAAAATATTTAAATTTAAAATTAAGTTTGTTTCATTTTATTTTTCAATATATTGTTTGAATTTTAATTACTTTTTTATTTTACTATCTCTTACTGTCTAAACAAATATTTGGATCGTCTGAAATTTTCGAAATTTGATGTAATAAATCTGAATTGATAAAGATATTTTCCGCTCGTGCACTCTCTCTGTCTCTCTGACACACGTTCCTTCCTCTTATTTTCATTGATAGCAACTGATACAATATTTTTCCCTACTTTATAGCCAATGTAGGGGGAATATTCTTTGTCAATTTTCTTCTCCATTTTTTTCTCGTCTCCGGTAATACTTATAGTTATGTTTTGATGCAATGTGGGTGAACTTCTATGGCATCTAACACGAAGGTTTCTTTCAAAAAGCATTTAATCGGAAGTATAGTTTCACTAGTTTTTTTTCCTGTTTTTCACGTAAATAACTTTAATGTTGTTGTTTAAATGATTATTCTTTAATGATAAACTTTCCATACTAATTAAACACATATAGAAAAATTTATTTTGAAAGTTTCTATAAATTTTATTTAAACGATTTTCTAGTTGTGAAAATTCCGCTTTTAAGCAAATATGACGTCCGAACTGTTAGCTTTGTCATAAGAGAAAGAGAGAAAGTTTGCCATAAGTGAATAATTGCTGTAGTGGAACATGGACTTGTAATTGGGTGGTCCCCAGTTCGAGTCCGCGTTACTCAATTTTATATTCATTTAAAATTGTCAACAGTAAAGTAGTTACTTCTGCTCCCATCTACGACACCTAATTTGGACGTTAAGCCCCCCCTGATTAAAATAGGCATTACTTTACTTTTACTTTACTCTATATACAATATAAAATAAATGTTGAGAAATAAAAAAAATATATATATTTGGAGTTCACGTTAACATCTACCCTATCTATGATTAAACATTTAAAAAACAAACTGATAAAAGCAAAACAGTGTCCGAATGTGATTTGTTCTGATTTTAAGGAAAATCGAAATATTACTCTACAAAAATAAAACTTTTTAATTCCGTTTGTAGGTCGATCATAAATTAGGCAGCTTAGGTTTGGGAATGGCACAAATTCATTGGAGTTCTAAAACTATTATACTTTTTTTATTAAACAATCATTTAGAGCTCTCATTTACACATGTGTTTCTTTATTCATTATGAAACGAAAATACCGCCGATGTATCTGTTCACGCTAAAATGTTTCTTTGATGAATAGAAGGAAAACCCGAAAGAGGCTCGCAAGAGGTTCTGATGAACCTTTGTTGGCAGAAATCTTAGTGATCTCACTTTTAGGAAATTCCTCTTTTCCTCTTGGTTAAATATTTGCAGAACGTGCTATCCCTTGTAATAAAGACATTTTCCCCTCACTCTATCTTTTTCTCTCACTGACAAACGTCCCTCTTAATTTCATTGATAGCAATTGATTCAGTATTTTTCCTTACCTTATAGCCAATGTAGGGGAAATATTCTTTGCCAATTTTCTTTTCTATATTTTGTTTGTTAAAAACCTAAAAATTGGCTTTATTTTAAACTTTCCAATGATTACATTGCTCTCGTTTGTTTTCTTGAAAATAATACAATTTGAGATAGCGTAACAGTGGGAAATAGAAAGGGTACACAAGAAAAAAGAGATTGTGAAAAGTAAGTGAAAATGAGAAAATTAAATTTTCACTGCAATCTTTGTTCTTAGTATAGGAAGTTTTTCCCATCTCAGCAGAAACTTAAAATTGTATTTAGATTGTGATAAAAGACGAATGTATATACATTTATAATTATTTTCTGGCTTTAGTGAAATTCATTCATATTCATTCCTTCCTAATAATCCATTCATTACTACAACTCTTATCAACGTATATATATATTCTCACCTATTCTAATTCTGTTGATACTAACAAATCTATTAATTTGTTTTATCCATTAAGAGCTTACATATAGAAATAATTGATTTTTATAAGTGCTAAGGTTTAGTTTATTTTACTGCTGGATCGAATCAAATTTTTGAAATTGAGTTTGCTACTGGAAATATACGAATGTATTAGAGAACTCTGGAGAATACAAAAAAAATCTGATTGTGAAAAATTCAAATGACTTTCTCTTTTGCATTTCTACGCTCGTGAAATCGATAAATTATTTTGTATGTAAATTTGAAATTTTTCTCATTTGTGCTAAATGTGCTTTAAATAAAGAGCTGGTTAGGGGGATACTTGTATCTATTGTAATAGATTTTATATGGGATGAGAGTTAGAGAATTGCATTACATTCACGATTCATTGGTGTATTGAATTAAAGCCAACCTACTGCAAGGACTTTACAGTTTAACAGGAGAGAGAGAAAAAAATAGCTTAAGGCCAACATAGAGCGGAGCGGCGTGACAGACTAGGAGGGTGTTGTTTGCTTGAAGGTTGAATATCTCTCTGTAAAAAACTCCGTCCCTTTTATTTGTTTATGCTTTCCCCTCAATATCCCTACTTTGGCTCTACTAGGGGTAGAGTAGGCAGGTTTTGACATGCTTCGGGTATAATGTTGAGGTAGTGACGGTAGGAGGTAGTGCTACACCTCCTCTGATGTCTAAGGTGGGTGACCTATAAGTGGATGCATGTGATTTCCACACGCTATCGGTTGCATTGCAGTCCAGAAGAAGCCCAATTGGACAAAGTCCAATAACATTTGAAATTTTACGTCACACATTCCTCAGCACCCCCGAAAATCAATTTTTCTGGGGGAAAAAATTACAGATAAAAGTGATACATTTAAATATGTGAAATTCATTTTCAAATTTTAAAGAAAATTGTTAAAGATGTTTTCTTGAAAATTTCCAAAAACCAATTCTTTAATCTTAACCGGTTAAAGTTAAATCCGGTTAACCGATTATCTTAAAATTGGCAATAATATTTGCCTTAATATTATTTATGTGGTGGAACCATATATTGCACTAAAGTCGAACTATAGAGAAAAAATTTACGTTACCTTTCCCCCATAAGCCCCCCAAAATCTATTTATCTGTTGTGGCGGCACAAATTATTGAAATAATTCAATACAGTTGCAATTCCGGTTGTTGGATTTTACCCGAAACTTTTGGTTAGATGCGGGGTAGCAACAAAACGGAATGCCAAGTTTGAGCTACCAGCGATATATAGTTTTTGAGATATTTGTTCAAATATGATGTGCAAATTCCATTTTCAAAATTCGCTCGCACTTCTTCCGTCTTATAACTAGAGAAAGTGGAAATAACTAGAGAAAGTAGAACTAAATGGTTTTTATCTTAGGTCTATGTATATTTGCACAAAATATATTTGAAAAACGAAAATTCTCTGGGAACCCAAACATAATATTGTGTTTAGTTAACATACAGGTGTAGACAGACGGAAGGTTTCTATGGTGGTAGATAAAAATCCATCAACTGGAAGTGCGACTTTGCTAAATGCTATATGAGCAAGTATATTTATTATTATATATTTAAATTTGGTGAAAGTATAAAAAAAAAAAGGTTAATATTGCAGTTTTCTTGCAATCATTAACAGTTGATCTGGCGATGTGTCTGTTTGCAACAATGTGTCTCGCTCTAAATATCCTTTCATGTAAATTCCATCTTGTTATGAATACCATACATATTTTTTTTTTTCCTGACAACTAACTAGAAAGGATTGGGATTGCCATGTCGATTTTCATTAGTTTTTATTACTTGTTACTTTATTACGATTGCTTTACTTGAATTTTTCTATTTTTCTCCTTGCATATTACAAAGAAATATTATTTTAGTTATTTAGTAATTGTGAAAACAATTTATTTATTTATGTTTACTTTCTCTAATTGCTGCTGTAATAGGAATTATTGCGATCGTGTTAAATTTTCGATTGCGACTTTTCACCGGAAGTAAGTGTTCAAAAAAGTGGCTTTTAGAAATTGGTCTATGTGTGTGTGTGTGCAGTGTTCTTTACAGAACGTTTTACATTATTTTTTAAACTACATACAAGCAGTTAACACTTCTTTTTCTACGAAAATTTGTTTTAAGATGGGGGGGTTATGTGGCGGTGGGGGGTTATGTTTTCCTCTAAAATATCATTATAGTTTATTGCATGATTCTGTCATCTATATAATATTATTATTATTATTATTCACAAAAGGGGAGGGTAAACCCTACGCTATCCAAAGCCTCCCAGGGCCCATATAGCTACCCCTAAACAATAACAACCACTGGGACTAGAACAAAAATCCAGGCCCAGGTTTTAACCATCTAAGTTTCACCACAGACCGAACAAATCGGACCAAAACCTTAAAAGGACACAGCTTAAGATCCTCTACCGATATCCTATTCCGGCCGAAGGTCCTAAACCTAATCTCCTCACAGCCCAAACAATCCGTCATCAGATGCATGGGTGTTTCCTCCTCCGTCTCACAAACTCTACAAAAGGGGTCAGGCATGAGTCCCATTGTATAGAGATGTCTCCTTAAGCCACAATGCTCAGGGAGGAATCCAACCAGATGCCCGAGAGAGGTCCCTGAAAGACATCGGATCCCGCTAGTCAAAGCTCCGTCCTGGGGGAATGAGCATCTTAGACTGCCGACAACCCACTGCACTCATCCATAAGGATGAGTGCTGTGAGGTTATCCACGTCTGAAAGCCTAATAAACATGTGCCAGAAGTCACACCAACAGCAGGCTCTGGACCAATGAAAGGGAGAGAGGCGCCTAATTTGCCAAACTTATCCACCTCCCATTCCCAAAGATTCCCATATGACCTGGAACCCAGACCAGAAGCACATCCTTCAATGAAGAAAGATCTCCAGTCTTTTATAACATTCCAACACCCATCTGGAAGTGAAGAGACATAAATTAAGCGCCTTCAACGCAGCCTGGCTGTCCGAACAGATACAAACTCCTTTTAAATTAGCGTTAGCACCCTCTCATCCAAAATATAGGAAAGAATTGTATAAACCTCAGCCTGCAAAACGGTGGCCCACTCACCAAGAGGCACTACCGTATGGTCTCCCGTCTCAAAATAGATGCAGCCCCAGACCTACCATCCATCCTGGAACTATCCGTGTAGCATCGGAGATATAATATTAATCACAATAATTAAATTTGATACCAAAATTTATGAGTTTGAAAGGAAGTATAACTTCACTGAACAGTTTTTTCTTCATTTTTTTTTTTTTTTAACGACTTTTTCCATAAAGGCGCACCGACGAGTTTCATTAAATTTTATAATACCAGCCATATACAAGAGACCTAACACTTTTCTTTTAAACAGGTTTCCGAAAATGAATTCATTTAAGGAGATTTTTTTTGGTGGGGAGGGGAAGATTGTTCTTTTCTCTAAAGTGCCATTTCAGTTTATTATACAACTCAATCATCTAAATAATATTAATTAGAATTAAATGTATCAGCTGATTTTCGAATTTGAAGAAAATCTGTTGACCGGAAGTATGACTTTATTGAAGCGTATTTTTTTTTTTCCAGCTTTCTTTGATTTACTTCATAACACTTAAGGGGTTTCATTAATCTTGGGATGCTTACTATACAAACAAAACCCTATCACTTTTGTTGATATATTTTTTTCCGATACAACTGACTTTAAAGAGTCTCTTTGGAACTTTGGGGATAAAAAAAATGTTGAAGATAAATAAACATTTAGTAAAAATTGTAAGTTTCTTAATTGATAACTGAGTGAATTACAATAAGAGAAAGCCGTGTGTGTGTTTTAGACCAGATTTAGAAAAAAAAATAGAAATTCTGTTTTTAAATTATTTACTTTATCTAAATCTTCTAAAGTGGTTTTAAATTAATACTCAGACCGTATTGTATTTAGATTAGGCAATTTTTAAAAAGTTGAGCCAACTTGTATAAAATAAACGTAAATAAAAACTGAAAAAAAATTACAACAGCACGAGACAGTACGAAAAAAAAAATGGATGTAATTATTTAATGTTTTATAACGGTCACCATGGCTCTACCCGCTCCTTTTTTTTTATATATATATTATTTTATCATTTACTAATTCCTTCTTCCATTTACCTAATTAGAATTTTCCTTAATTAACCTATTATATCCGACCGAATCATATATTAAATCTAAGATCCTCTTACCGTTTATGCTAAGCTACTTTTATCTATTATTACATATAAAAATATTTATATATAAAATGTAGTGTGAAACATTCACATGACTTTCACACAGCTTTAATTGGCACATTTTTTTCAGACCTGGAATTTGTCATATTACTTAATTGCCTTAAATAAACGGCGATAGAATCGTATATTTTACTAATATGGCGGACAGTTTAGACTTCCGTTGTTGTTCACCCACAACTACACTATAATAAATTTTCCCAGACAATATTTAAAAAAAAAAATTGCTGGAAATGGTAAAGAAAATCGATGGAGCAGTTTTCAAGAAAATCGCAAAATATTGAAAAAAGAAATCATTGTAGAGGCACTTCTGGTTAATGGATTTTTTGAGCGAAAACTTTGGATATCTCCCAATGATGACGAACAGAAACACACGCACACACACATATATTCACTCACTCCCTCTCTCTTACCCCTCTCACCACACTCTCTCTCTTACCCCTCTTACTCACTTTCTCTCTCTCTCTCCCTCTTACTCACTCTCTCTCTCTCCCTCATTCGCTTTAAACATATTTATTTACTCTTACAACTACAAGTGGAATTATTGCGTTCGTATTAATTTGAGTTTGCACCGTAAATACGTTTCAAGTCCCCCTGAATTGAATAAGAAAAAAATCTTTTGTAATGTGTGAGTGCGTGCGTGTGTATTTGAAGAAATGATCTCTAAAACAAAATATGTGGTGTGAAAGTTTCACACGGCTTTCTCTTACCCTCCTGTTAGTACAATTGTAGGTATATAAAATGACAAATTTTTACTTGAAACTTCAAAGTTTTGCTCATTTGTCCTAATATGAACATAGTAGTGATGGGGAGCGGACAAGCAGGCTGGAAGCGCGCCTACAACATAGAACCAATCCCATATATTTGAAATTTAATGTCACAAATAAAAGTGATAGGTTCATATCTGTGCAGTTAGCATTCCATGTTTAGCGGAAATCGTTGTAATCGTTTTCGAGATAATTCCCAAAAACACTCAAAAAACTAGTTTATAAAATTGTACTTCCGGTTAATTCATTTTCTTCAAAAAATTGAATTCTAGCAATGATTCTAATTTATATTAATTGTTTAGTAAAAAAACAGGAAATAAATACAAATAAAAGAAAATTAAAATGGAGAGGGACCTATAAGCCTCTTATAGGCTTTCCAGTCCCTCTGGTAGGCTCTGTTAAATAAAAAAGAAATGAAAAATAAAAGAAAAGGGGTGAAAATATTAAGTGGACTGTATATATATATGTTGAATAAAGAGAGAGCAAATGGGCTCATGAACAAAATGAATATTACATTAAATTTAAAATAAGTAGCAAAAATATTTCTTATCTTCAACAAGCTAAAAGGAATGGCGCTTACCTTAAACGCAGAAACTTTAACGTTAGTGTGGGTCGATTCAAGTCCTTTAGCCCATACTGGGGGTTCAAGGAAGTGGAAAATAGGAAAAGGAAATAAGACCCTATGTGCCTATAACTCCAGAGTACTATTTGGCTGATGAATCTTGATAAATTATTTAAACGGGCTCCTGGAAACTGCAAGGCCGGAGAAGCAACCGGAAGTAGACATGTGCTTGTACAATAAACCTTAGCAGGCCGGGAGAATCCGGAGACACTCACTCGACAAGAGACCAACTTATTAACACTAACCCCGAGGAAAACCAGAAGTGGCAAAACTTGGGTTTTCACGTACAAGGAAAGCGCAAGTGGTCTAAATTGCATAGACAAATTACGTTTGCACACATACACTGCCTTGTAAGAGTACTTTAGAGTGACTGACTGGCGAGGGTAATAAAAGGGACTACCCGCTCTCTACATTTAGGACACAGCCTATAGATTGATAAATTATTGTATTCTGATGGCGGGAAATTTAAATTCGGATAAATACCGAACATTAACATTATATGAATCATATATTGAATAGAAGTAGTACTTTAGAATAAAGATTAACTTTATTATTCCGTCAGAACCCGGTAAAAAAAAAATCGATTTTTCCTTGGAAAGTTGTTTCAAATTAAAGTGATAAATATTTATCTGTGTAGAACTTTAAGAAAATCGTTGGAGCCGTTTGCAAGAAAATCACGAAAAGCTGAAAAAAAAAAACACTCAGGAAAATATCACTTCCGATTATGTGTTGCTCAAAAACCTTCTTAAAACCGAATATCAAGTTCCTAGAATTTCCTAGGTCTTTGAGATTTTTGGTCGTACAAATTCACACATATACACACAGCATTTGCTAAAAACTGTTTTTCTCGTACTCAGGGGACCTCAAAAAGTGGGTTTCCGGTGAAAACTCAATTTAGAAAATTTGACACGATGGCGCAATATTTCCTCCTATTAGGAGTAAGAGAAAGTAAAAAAAAAATGTACTATAATCGGATGTGACAATGAATATAGGAAATTATTGATTGAATCTCACCTCCCCCAGTTTGTCCCCAAAATGGCTCCAACGATTTTATCTAAATTTAGCATATTATCTATGGATACGATCTATGGCTTGTTTGAAACATTTTTCTAGAGAAATTATTGGTGGGCGGGATTGTTGTGGGGAGCTGAGAAGATTGGATCTAAATGTATATCATGCCATTCCAGCACAATGTATCAAGTGATAATAATAATACTATTTTTAATTAAGAATAATACGGTACAATTATGAAAAACATAACATATAGGCAATGGCAAATGCAGTCTGCCAGAGTTTACTGTAAGAACTAATTAAAGAAAAAATTAAGTAAATAAAGAGTAAAAATAAACAATAATTAGTCTACTACAATTAAACTATACTAAATTTAAATTCAATTCAATTAAAACAGAACTCATCCATAAAAGGAACCAAAAAGAGAAAAAAATTTACCAAGTGATAATATATTGTTAAAAATATATTAAGTGATTTAGTACAATTGCGGAATTTTAAGACATGTTTCCATTAGGATGGTGAGGGAAAGTCGAGTGAGTGTTTCACAATGGATTTTTTCGTATATTTATTTCCGGTAAATGCATTTTTATCAAATTCAGCATAATCAATTAATAATTCCTTTAAAGCAATTTGAAAAAGTAACAATTTCGTTGTCTATTAAATTATTCACTTTCATCAAATCATAGCGTATTACAATACATATTACGTACCTGTTAGAGGAAGTAGTTTAGTTTCATGGATATATTTAAATATCTATCTAGTAACAAATATAGTTTGCATATCAGCAAAAACTTAAATTACCATAGTCACGGAGCTGCAATCATGACATATCGCACGATTCTCCTTGTTTGTTATTTACTTGCACGCTATTCTCTCCCCACTCCCTTATAGAGAATTTTCAACGTCTTTTATAAACTAAATCTAAGTTTGTACTCAAAAATTTTAGTAATACTGATTTTAATATTCCACGCTCAGTAACAACAGAAAATTAATTTTCTTAAAATGAAAATCATTTCCACTTTACTGTTGTGTAAACTATTTGTTCAGGATTTGATGTTCAGATAGTGTTCACCAGTTGTAATTCCAAAACTGATTATCTTTTTGCTGTTAAACAATGGCTAATCTGGCAGAATATGACCAGAACGCTCTCTTTAGGAGTTTCGTAAATCGGAACTTCTCCCAGAATTCACCTAAAATCCATTTTTCCGGAGAAAAGTTTCATATAAAAGTGATAGGTATATATCTGGGAAGTAAACGATAAAGGAAATCATTGGCTGTATATCCGAAAAAACTTTGAAACTTATATTTTAAGGTTCCACTTCCGGTTAACGGATTTTCTTCAAATTGGGTGGTAGCAAAACATTTAATTTACCTTAATATTGTATAGGTTTCAGTAACATAGATAGATGATTCTGTTGGGGTTGGCTATCCATAATATGAAATCGTGACCGCTATGTGTGTATTGTGACATCCACAAGTTAGAGTTGCCTCTCCAATTCTGTCTGTTTAATTAGACTTTGGAGTCTGGAGAGTGCCTACTGAGTGATCCTTGAAAGCATCCTCTCAAGCCCGCTGTTTTATTAGACTTAGGAGTTACTCTTGGGTTTGTTTGCAGGCGGCATAAAAATTTATTCTTTCCCCAAAGAGGAGAAATCTCTGCTATTTAAGAGCTTCTGACACTAGATACAGTAGGTTGCCGTGCTGTTTCTTCTTCTTTTTGACAAAACCTACACAGGCTATCCGTTATAAATCTGGGCGAGTAGCTATTAATAAACTTTTTCGGCTACTTCTGACATAGATGGTTTTAACCCATTCATGTGATCGATCATACACCCATGCTCTAATGGCAGCCCTCCTGAGACACTTTGCAATGCCGCAGGAAGGTTGCAAAGCGGCTGGAGCGTAATTCTCCAGAAATTAATTTTCCTGGATAAAATACTTCAATTAAAAATAATAGACATGTTTATTTAGCTAGATAATATGCCAAATTTAACGAAACATTGTTGGAACCATTTTCCAAAACCACAAAAACTAACAAAAAAATCCGTAAAATCTCATTTCTTGATAGATTTTGCTCGAAAATCTTCGTGTGAGCTGTGGTGGAAACAGGATGTCAAGTTTGAGCTTCCTGCGGATTTTTTTTCGTGATTGAGATATTTTGTTCCAATGATAACCCAGTTCCGGATATTTCCTCTTATAGCAGTAAGAGAAAGTAAAAAGTTAACAAAATTTATAGTTTTAAACTCCCATTTCTTATGTTTTCCATATGATGATAATCTTCTAGTTGGTTTCCATTAATAGTAACTTGGTCTTAGCTTGGGGGCCGCATAACTGTAAACTTAAACCTATATTCATTCCATCCCTCCTTTAAGGCATGAAACAAACTATGCAAACTATTTTGTTCGTAAAACATGCAAACCAAAGTTTGTATTCACTATTCCATAGAAACTGCACTTTGTATGTGTAGAGCGTTTGTGTGTATGTCTGTGTGTGGGTGTGTGGGTAGGTGGTGGGCTTGTGTGAGTACGACGTGTAAGTTTGTAAGTTTGTTGCAACATTATGGATGTTAAAAGGTTCCCAGTCACTCCCCCACCTCCACACACACTCTCTCTCTCAGTCTGTCCCTGCCTCTTCCCTTTCTTCAACTACGTTTTCTAACGTTCACTATTCTATCTCTATAGTTTGTCCGGGACGCTATCTTTATGAAGGAAAACTTCTTGATTTAAACTTATACCATCCGCCGGCCCTATACTCACTACCACGAATATAGAGAAGAAACTTAATGTTGGAAAATATAAAAGAGGCATCCTTGAATGTGACGGAGACAGTTCCCCCCCGGGGCGGTGGGTAGCTATTGTACTGGCGGAAGGCGAGAAATTTAATAGAAACTGTAGAATATTGTTACGTACGTACTGTGTTTCCACATCGCTTGGAAATATAAAGGCAGTTATTAAAGAAAGTTTTACACGCTAATGGTAAACATTCTTGTTTGCTAATTATAGACAAAACTTCTAACTATTCAACTGTGCAATATCAATTTACAAAATATACAGAAAATCTGCCGTGAAACACTCACACGACTTTCTCTTTACAGTAGTTTGCAGAGTTATAATTGATTAATTTTCTACAGTCTTCTTATTTTTATTAAATATTTACTTGTCTTCAATTTTTATATCAATGCAAGAATCTAAACTTAATAAGAAACTTCAACTTCCTTGAGGAAAGTAAACCTCATCCCTCCAGAAAAACTTTCCTTTAATGAACTTTCTCGGACTCTCAAACAAAGTGATAGGACTCTAGATTCATTGTATTTCAAAATTTAACGAAATTCGTCGGTACTTTAATGGAGAAAACTGAAAAAAAACTGTTCAGTAAAAACATACTTCTGATCAATCGACTTTTCTTCAAACTCGGAATTTTGACAACATATTTTAATAATAATGATAATAATAATAATAATAGCCTTTATTTACATATTTTGCACTAAAAAAAACAGATAAAACGACTTCTGGAAAAAATAAAATAACGAAAAAAATATCGATTACAATGAAAGTCACTATTCACAAACACAAAAGGTTTTCTTTTCTCATCTTCTTTTCTTCCACTTCTCCTGAAGTGCATGTGCAAAATATGTAGCCCTTCCCTGAAGGGAGTTATAGTCATAATCGGTGATCAACCGTACCTTGTAACTGGGAACACAATGCCCTCGCTTCCATCAGCTCACTCTTCCTGGTCCTATATTCCCTGTCCCGAGCTTTCCCCATCCAATTGACTCCTTCTCCTAAATTTAATCTGACACAAAATTTTGGTCCAGCGATGGTTGTCTCTTTTAGCTACGTGAGCAGCCCATTCCCACTTTAACTTATTGGCAAATCCCGCTGCATCCCTCACTGAAGCTGCCGCTCTGATAGTCTCATTTCTGCTTCTATCACTTCTTTTCACATTCAGCACAGTTCGTTCATTGCTCCTTTGCCAAACTTCTATTATTTTTACCTGTTCTTTCGTGGGCGACCATGTCTGACATCCATATGTCAATGCAGGGAGAATGCTGGTATTGAAGGTAATCTTCTTCCACTCAGTTTTTATTTTAGCCTTCAAAATTGTCTTAAGAGACCAGAATTTTGTCCAGGATAGATCAATACGCCTCTGAATTTCCTTTCATAATCTATCTTTAAAGGAGACAGTTTGTACCAGAAACATTACATCCTCGGCTATCTCCACCCTACGTTGGGACATTTCTGTGTGGTCCGTCGTACTATTAAGACAACATATTTAATTCTAATTAATATTATTTAAATGTTTGAATTATATAATAAACTAAAATAGCAAAAGCCCCTTTAAATGAATACTCTTGAAGAAATGTATTAAATAAAACTTGCATCTCGATATATAGTTGATATATTTTCTTAAAGAAAATCGTTGGAACTTTTTTGAGAAAATCGTAAAAAACGGAAAAATCCATTTATTATTTCCAGAGGAATTTAGACACATAATTTCCTGATCTTTTAGGCTTACGCGCCTTTTCTCATGAAAACACTTAAGTTTCCGAGTTAAAACCAAGGCAGTGGTTTGTTATAAACGGACGTTTCGCCCATATTGCGATGAGCTTCTTCACGGTCGTATCACTTTGAATGCTAATGGTACATTGTCAAGAATCATGGTACAACAGAAGCGGGGCCCTTTACAACGCCATCTTGGCTGAATGTAATGGGCGAAGCTTAATTTTTCTTTCCATGCCGACGGTTGGCTGGCGGATGACGAGGTCTAAAGTCTCTCACCGGGTATCCCCGAGCTAAACAAGGCTACAACTTTGGCAGGCCAAGCAGTGAGATGCCACTCCCATCGGTTAAATTTAATATCATCTGCTTGCGTCAGTAACACCATATCTACTGGTCTTAGAGCTGTCTAAATTATTCTCGATCTTCTCAAAAACAAGCTCTTGTCATCCCATTGAAAGTTTGTAATGCCAACTATAGATACAAAGATCTACAACCATATTTGAGAGATTTTTTCTCAGGAAAATTCACTTATTATATTCATAGTTCTGGAGAAACTGTGACTGGAGGCTCATCTAAATCTTCTCATAATTACCAATTGAATATAAATTCCGGTTCCCTTATGTGTAAATTCTAAGAGCACCTAAGTGTTCTGTAAAAGTTCTAATTTTTTGAGGTTATTCATATTTCGGTTCCGATTTTTGATGTTTCTTAAGAATTAAAACTGTGAGAAATTGCTTACACTTAGAGAAAATCGTCTACGTGTTTCTCATATTAATAGATTTATAGATATTAATAGATTTATGTATTCAGGGAACTTCTAAACATGAATTGGCAACTAAAAATTCAATTTTGAAAATGTTCCTCTTACAACATTAAAAGGAAATAACTAATTTCATTTATTCAAAATTCAGAATGAATGTCCTGAACATTTATTTATTATTCATGGCACTTAGCCTTATTTTTCATTTTATTTTATTTTTACTTTTTCATTGAAACTACTGTGCTGTAAATATTAATAGATACTATGGTTTATTAATGGAAATTCTATACCATAATGACGGGTATAACTGCTGTACATTTATCATTTGGATGGATATATGTACATTTACTTGTGTCAATGTCATTCAAACCAACAAATCCCGAACCAGCTATTTCCACTTGTAGGTCGTTTATTATTTATTTCTAATTAAATTATTTTAACCCAAACAAAACAGATTTCCCACAATATTGTGAGGTTTACCGAACTTAATTTACAAGATAATTTAAATCTAAAAATTGGCGTTTTTATTATAGATTACTTTAATATTTATTATGCCTTACGTTTCTTTCTCTTACTCCTAATTTCCAGCGAATTAGTTGTCTTTAAGTGTGTATAAGTGTGTGTGTGTGTGAATATCTCAAAAACGAAAAGTCGCAGGAACCCGAAACTTGGTATTCCGTTTAGATACTACCACCAGATTAGACACGAAGATTTCCAGCAAAATCCATCTACAGGAGTGTAACTTTACTGAATTCCCCCCTCCCCAGTTTTTTGTGTACATCTCGAAAACGTTACCGCGATTTTCTTTAAACTTGGAATGCTTGCAGCATAGATAGAAACATATCACTTTTATTTGAATATTTTTTGGAAACAATCGATTTTAGACGTGTTACTAGTGATCTGTCAGGTAGAGTAAATTTAAATTCGCACAAGCAGTCTTAGTTTTGATATAAAGCGTTCCACGTAAGGCCGTTCAAGTATGCAAGTAAAATCTCCTGCACCATGTTTTTATGGTCAGATCAACTTAACATTGTAAGGTTGTAATTTTTAAAGAAAATTTCTTGATTAAATTGTATCAATTAGAGTGAGAGAAAGCCGTGTGTGTTTCACACGAGTGAGTGTTTTTTACTTTCTCTAACTGCTGTTTGAGGAAGTATTGCTATCATGTCAAAATTTTCGAAATTCAGTTTTCTTTGAAAATACGTGCTTTATGATGCCCGCAGTGAGAAAAAAAGGTTTTTACCGAATGGTGTGTTGTGTGTGTGTGTGTGTGTGTGTGTGTGTTTGTGAATATGTGAGTCATTGAACAAAATATCTCAAAAATAAAAAGCCCCCAAGAAGTTTAAATTTCGTTTAGTACTCGTACTATAGACGCATACGACAATAAGGTTTTGATTAATTTTTATTTTTTTATTTCTTCCAGATTTTCTTGAAGACAGCTCCAACGATTTTCTTTAAACTTCGTATATATTCCACACACCAATAAATGCCGATCACTTTTATGTCCTGAAAAATATCCTTTTCAGGAATGTGTGGCGTTAGATTTCAAATGTTTTTGAAACATTTCATCAACTGTATTTCATCAACTGCCACTGCCTTCTTGGCCAACTCTGGAGAACAATTTTAAAGAAAATTTGTCAGTTTTATAATGGACTGCAATGAGAGAAAGTCGTCTGAGTATTTCACACTGTGAGTGTTTTTTTCTCTTGTTGATTTTTTCATTACATTGTAGTTTTTGTACAAGTAAAATTTATTAATAAATAAAGAATACTCTTTTCCTTAGAGTCTTTATCGATAATAAACTTTGTTCAGTTCTTTGCTATTATTCATTTGTTAGTTCGGGCAACATCAGTTGGATCAGGTGCTTGACAATATAAGGATAATAGCATCCATCCTAGTATGACTTCTATTATTTAATTTTGACTGGTTTCGGATTTACCTTCAACGTCAAGTTGAAGTAAATTTTACGTATCACCATTTTAAAAATTTACCTATAATCAAGTTTATGTATAGGTTAGAGAGTCAATGTAGTGTGTAAAAGAAAGTTTGAAAGTGGAAATCTTGATGCTCTCTACACAATGTTGGTGAACCAGTCTCTGACGAATAACAAGGAAATCCGAAACCCTCGGTAAGAATTAAGGACAAGAAGCATGACTCTATGAGGGATATAATCTAAGATAATCTTCGCAATTGTTGCAATATACACATTGTAGTGCATCTACATATCCCCCTACCTCAAGCTCGTAGAGGGGCCAATCTGAGGAGTGTATCTAGGCATGGAAAGGAGTATTTTTAGAGAGCAGAAGCTAGCCCAGCCGCCCGGTTAATAAGGGTGCCTGATCACCAATTCACTCTCATTCAGACGCCATTCGAACAACCATCAACACTCAACGACCATTGTTTTCACACCTTCACTCTGTCAGTCAGTCTGTCACTCTCTTCTCACCTACTATACTCTCATTCTAAATTATACAATGTAAAGTCTTTGCAATGCTTATATTCTCGTATAGTATAAACACTATTCAGTAAGTCTAACTTATCTCAACCTAAGTTTTTCTCTTGTTACCAATCCCCAAAACTTCCATTAGAACAATATATATATGACTGCACATAGAATAATGCTTGTTCTTAATGTAGTTTGATTTTCTGCTAAGAACGCTAGTGCCGGCTGTAGGTAAATACTAAGACGAGTGTTGTAATTTCTGGAATTTTCTGATAAAATTAAGCTCATATAATTGAGCGGAGGATCTTTGATTCGTTGAAGCAATCTAGTTAAATCATTTTGAAACAAGTACAATCGTCTTTTGTCGTATAATGATGGAATTCGAGCGTTTTTCAATTAGCCTATTACGAGAAATTTATAACTTTTGTACAAATCAGCAAGTGTATGTAGATATTTTTGCAATGTTCACATTGTGCGTATGCTTGGAATCCCTTTCATTGATATAAGGGTTTAACTTTCCCTTCTTTGAGTCTTTGGAGGATATAAATGCTAACAATGAATGCGGTGTTGGTATTTGTGGCATCAAAGTATTATTCTCTTTGAGTGATTTTATTTCAGTTTCTGCTTTTTATCTTTTTCCATGGGTTCTTCTACTGATATCTTCTTCATTTTATTTTCACAGTATTGATTTGTTACCATTACACTTTGTTATAAAAAGACAAAAATTTAATTCAGAGAAAATGCTTATTGCGCATGACATACATACGTTTATTAAAATGATATTGTGTCTAAAAATTTAAAACATTTTACAGTTTGTAGAGGAGTGTGAAAACAATATATATATATATATATATATAAATTTTCATTAGTTTAGCTGTTATTTGACATAATCAAAACATGTACAATGTACAGTATACCAACATAGTCTTACCATGGAGTGAAATTGGATACTCTGTGAGGTAAAACCGAATGTTGTTATACTCCTCAGTCTGAGACTTGGAACACGCTGGTTTTCCAGCGTATAATCTTCATCCCAAACAGTAGTACAACCTTCATGAGCCCACTTCTCACATTTCTTCAAACACTTTATACCCCACAATCTGATTCTTTTGTAGTGGAATATATCTCTTTGTGAAGAAGACATCGCGTTTGGTTCTCGTCTTCAGAAAAGCTCTCTGTTTCACAATCTTCTGCCTCTTATTTCATATGTTGGATCCAGAGTCTTTCTGACTATCTGGCACTGGGTTTTACATGTCTTCGTGGATGAGATATAAAGCCATATTTGATTTCCTTGCCGAAAAAATACTTAGGGTCTATATGTTACTGACATCCAGTGGTTGCAATTTATTGGTGGCTACAATATGGAGAAGCACACAATCACGAAAAACGTTTTTGCAGTCAGGCCAATAACTTCGAATTCTTCACATGAGTTACATGGCAACAGTATTTTACACCAAATTGATAAGTTATATACAACGAACGAACAGAGTTATGGTGCAGAATCGGTTGTACCCAGTTTTACCCCACCATTCTATCTTTACAAAATATCTTGTGTGTAAAAATACAAAGTGGATAACCACTACCGAACTAAATACATATCTATTAAGTCTATTAAAAGTACTATTTATGGTTCTAATCAGTGTAAAGTTAAAATCAGATTTTCTCAGTTTCTATTTGGACACATAAAAACTACAATATAAGATACAAAACATCACAAAAAACAACCAACTTGCGGATCATATAAACAATGCGTCTCACATATACAAGCTTCGGCATGGCTTTAATGACTTACAAAGTGGAAAGAAACAGAGTTTTACTAACTCCCGGAAAGAAATGTAAACAACACGGTTTCACTCCGCTACCCGGTTCTACCTCAAATTTCTCTACAACATTAAAGTACTTATTTCTCTACAGTACTAAAGTATAATATAGGAGATTTGCCTAACTCCAGATTTGAGAAATCTGTTAACCGTAACCACGAATTTCCATAATATGTTTTGGAGATTTTTGGAATTTTCTCGAAACATTATAGGGACTTTCCAAAAACTTAAAATAGTAACTGCATATGTATAATCCTATATATATTTATAAATTTATTTGCTTTGAAACAATTTAAAAAAAGAAAAGTTGAATGTAGAAGATGTCTGGGGAACCTGTGAATTTGATAAAATATAAATTGCCGCTAAAAGTTTTGCTAAAAATTTGAGACAGATGATGCTGGGAGGTAAACAAATATAATCCCTGGTACCTTTAAAATAATTTGTAATAAAATATTATTTTAAGTAATTATTTATTTTGTTAGTTAGTATTTTAATTTGTAATATAATATTATTTAGTATTATAAATAATAATAATTTGTTTAAAATAATATTTGTAATAATTTCAGTAAGAGAAAGTCATGAGAGTTTTTTCAGACTAGCTTTTTTCTCTCTGTAACCACCGGAAATAACCATGTTACGTAATGTTCCTAGATTGTTTGAAATTTTAAGCGGAATACCTCAAGTTGATCGTAGCAATCAATTGACGGACTTCTGGCTGCAAGTTCGGAACTGAACTTTATGAACAGCACTCAACCTTTTATCGTAAGTGATAGTACTCTCAATAATCATGGCTCTTGTATTAACAAAATTAGTAACTTAAATACATTGTATAGTTCAAATAATTTCTCAATAGGCTGCTGGAATATTCACGGCCTTAATACACTATTTAACCTTGATTCGGAGGAAACAGAGCTCCTTACTCAAATAGATATACTGGTAAATATATTGTTTCCTCAGACTTAAAACTATAAGATCGAAAGTTTATAAAAAATAAAAACTTAGGCACATTTAAAAGATATTTTTCTGTTCGCAATTAGTGCATTTAAAATTAAAAATCATATTTCAAACTAAATCTAGACAATATCAATATTTGTTGCACTCTTTTCATCATTTTTTTTGTTATAATTGTACTTTTTTGTTTTGTATTCTTTTTTGTAAACTGCAGATTGTAATAGTTTTATTTAGCTTACAGTTAATACTACTTGAGTTATTTAGTTATTTTTAGAATCTGGTATCTTTAATTTTTATATTGTATATTTAATCAATGGAAGTTAATTATTAAGGTTTATTTGAGATATAGTACTTCATTTTATTGATAATATTAACTTGTCTTTCCTTTATTTTTCCATACACTTTCTTCTTTTCATTCCCTTAAGTTTCTGTTTTGTTTTTCTTCATGTTTATATATCTGACTTGTACTAGTATTGTATTACAATACCCAACTCTTGCTTCAAAAATGTATATTTTTATTAGCAATAAAACAATTACAATTACACTACTGCGGTAGCTGGGATAGGCTACTCAATGGGATAGGTTAGTTTTCCAACGCAATTTCCACCCATCGTGATTAAATTAGTAACCCAGAGCAAGTGAGCAGCCAACCTAAGTGAGCAGGCTTCTCTGCCTGGAGTTTGTCTCGGAACTTCAGGCTAACGCTTAATTATCTTTGCTTCCTAGCTTTCCTAAGCTGTTTCTAAATTATATAAATGTTAGCTATCTGTACTAAAAGATGACCTAAGAATCTCGATATTACGTTTGTACAGGAGGATCCTAATATCTAAGTATTTATGCCGGAAGTGTACTGATAGATTTTTTTTTGTACAGATGCCAGAAACTACTGCTTTTTTTTTTTCGTTTTTTTGCAGTTTTCCAGAAAACAGATCCAACAGGTGAATGTATATATGCCTATCTCTTTTTATGAAAAATTTCATCGGGAAAATTGAAACTAGAGCTGCGAATTAATCTTAACTGTAAACTCTATTTTTTTATATTGTAGTCCTTCGGGCACATATTATGGTATTTTTATTTCGAGCGAAAGATGAGGTTAATTTCAACCAATATTAAGTAAAATGCCTAGTAAAAATGCCAATTTTGATGAAACTTTTTCTCTATTTGAACAATTGCTTTATGAGAAAGTCGTGTAAAATTTGTTCATTACTTTTCTCACTGCCGTAAAAGGAAGCACAAGTACTCTTCCCTTAACGACATGCCTGTTTAAAAACTGCTTGAACTAAGACTTTTTACTTTCTCTTACGCCGGTAAGTATATTCAATGTTAGAACAAATGAGCAAAACATTTGAAGTTTAAAGAAAATATGTCATTTTATATATAATTGAATTAATAGGAGTTAAAGAATGTCGTGTGGGTGTTTCACACCAGATTTTATTTTTTTATCATCTAATTGTTATTAGAATTTATAAATAAAATGAAAATCAAATTTTTTTATATTAACATTTATTTTCAATATTTTCTAAACAAATACAGATAAGTTACCAATTCGTTCTACGACCAACTCCGTGGAAACGGAACTTGTTCGTTAAGCGTCCCTGTCAAATTTTCCAAATTGATTTTTTTTATTGTTTTGGAGGCGAGTGAGAATAATTTTCAAGAAAATCACAATAAACTGAAAACTTTGATTGGAAACATTCGCAAACGGACCCGCGCAAGTGATACCAAAACGTAAATATAAAGTTTGAGCTTCCGGCAACATTCGATTTTGAGATATTTCATTCTAATTCACTTATACATACATACATACATACATAAAGAAAACATTCCTTAAAAAATAAAAAAAACATTTCGTGCATCATGAAAACTTGCATTTCCTATGAAAACCTTAATTTTAAAATTTGTCACGATACATCTTCGCAATTCTATCTCTTAAAACTGTAAAGGAGTGTAAACATTGTAAGAAAGTTCTTCCCGAAAGTTCAGAAGTAATGGTCATTTCAAATCCAACTTCTTATCATGGTTTAGTTTTGTTTTAACTTCTTTTAAGGGAGATTGATGGTCCCCGTTTGACTTTCTTTATCTTTTTTTTAACACAAAAAATGCTGCTTGCTCCCTGGGGGTACATACCTTAATATTCAACATTGGTACGGACCCTCTCCCCACTCCATTTTTTAGAAAAAAAAGAAGAAAAATGCACCAAGATCTTCTTTTGAAAGTTATAAATCATTAGAGAAAATAGTGAGTTGGAGCAAAACTGCTCAAGTTGTTTAGTAGGAATGGTTTATTGCATCATAAATCGTATAACCTTCTCCGCCACCCCGGCCACTTAAACGCAAAGTATTATCTGTACTTTGGATTTTGGTTGGCAGCGGCTGATGTTAGTGGGAAAGCATGGCGGTAGTGTAGGCTACGGAAAGGTGGATAACAGCTACAGAAAACAAAAACAAAAGCTTGGTGTAAGGTTATTCTTATCGCACAGCTCAGGTGATTTATTTTTTTTTAGACAGTTTTCCAAAGGTACATACAGCAGATAGCACACCATAGCCAGCAGTGTTACCAACTTGCTGGCTGTTGTTACTAAGAAATTTTTACTTTTTTTCACAAACATTGGAGACAGTTTTTTTTTTTTGCGAAATTAATTCATTGTTTACTAAAAGTGAAAGTTAAAGTTGGAAAATTCCTGATAAGTGACTTATTTCCGTTGTTATCGTCATTAATGTTTATTTTGTTCAAACATAATTTCCTTAAATAACAACGTGTTCTATGTATTTTGCTTTTTTCCTTGAAATGGCAAAGATAATGGGGGGGAAATTTTTTCAGAAGCAGGAAAATCCATTATTTATCTGCAAAAAATTGGATTTCCTTCTTTTTCCCTCCTTTGTTTTTATAAAGTAATATCGATTTCCTTTGTCTTTTTTGTCGTTTAATCATTTGATACATAATTTGTACCATTTCCCGCTCCTGAAGAACAAGTCTCTCAGAAGTTATGCTTCCTTATGTAACTGAATGGCCATTACCTTTGTAGCAGGCAATTATGGTTCATGTTGGTGATTTGGTGAAATACTCACACTTCTGTCTCATAATTTTTATTTATTCTTTTGAGAAGTAAATAGAAAAGTAATGAGCGAATAGAGAGATCGAGCTAGGAGTGATACCGATTTGTAACGTAGTCTAGTTAAATAGCTCAGCTCTTGTTGAGCGGTGTGACAAGTTAGAACTCTCACTTGTTTTGTCTATCGCTAGTAAAAACTCACTGGAGAATAAAAATTCGGTGAACTTGTAAAAAATCTGGTGTGAAACACTCACACCACTTAAAGGAATTTTCCTGAAAAAATGTTTCAAATAAAAGTTGTCGCTCTTTATACGATTAGATTATACCCAGGTTTAAAGAAAATCGTTGGAGGCGCTTTCCGGAGAAATTTGCCAAAATCCTGAAAAATCTAATTAGTAAAGTGGTATAT
Source organism: Triatoma infestans (assembly GCA_011037195.1). Classification (NCBI taxonomy): domain Eukaryota; kingdom Metazoa; phylum Arthropoda; class Insecta; order Hemiptera; family Reduviidae; genus Triatoma; species Triatoma infestans. The sequence continues at coordinate 23,121 of JAAEAF010005625.1, read as the reverse complement.
CCGGTTTAACGATTTTTTTTTCCAAAACTGTCACGTACCTGATAAAATCTGAATAAAATACTAAGTTGAGCTTCCTGGGAAGTTTGCATAATGTTGAATAAAACACACATACACACACAGATCTACATACCAATTTAGACAAACTAATCTCTTACAGCAGTAAGAGAAAGTATAGAGAGAGGCCTATCACAATTTATTTGAAAGATTTTTCCAGGGAGATGATTTTTGGGTTCTTTGTTAGTTACAAAGTTAAGGTCTATGGTGAAGGGCCGCTTCATTATAATATACGATTAATTCACGTATATAATATTGAAGTATGATAAGTGCATTGCTAGAATTCCAAGTTTTTTTTTCCCCAAAAAGAAAATCGATTAATCAGAAGTGCAATTTTACTGGATTGAGGTGTGGTTACTGCTGTGGTAGCCATAATCAAGTAATTCTTAAACCTAAAAAACAAAGAAGTACGCTCGCGAAGTACCTAGGGTTCATTCTAAATTTTATAATGCTAAAGGCAACTGAATTCCGAGTTTAATCAAGAGTTTGAAGATCATTTGCCGATTGGATTTGTAATTATTAGAGATAAAGGAAAATCTCTGGCCACATTTTTGTAATATTCGCTTCCAAAGCGGCTTTGTTTTCGGTTGTTGTTACGTACATCGATATAGACTTAAACCGTTGACATCATCAATACTGAAGCATCAGCCACTCAATTATAGTATGTAATAGCATACGAGGAGAGCGTGGTTAGAATCTGGGAACATAAGTGAACAATAATTCAGCTAATATTATCAATTCAATAATGTCAAAATTCATATGGACACCATTCAAATTTACATTTAATGATATGGATTAGTCAATAGATAATTCAATTAATGTGATTATGATTTACTACAAATTTTATGACTGGTGACTGGTTATCGAAATTTTATGAGGTGACTGGTTATCGATCTTCCATATTAATTTTAACGAAGATTCCAAGTTCAAAATGAGGTCACACAATGTGATGACGCATTCTACCGGGAATATAATGTATGCATGTATGTGGGTTTAGACATGTTGGTTTGGCACCTCTGATGGATAGCTAGAATTTATACGATGGATCGCCGAAAATTTACGGTTGTTGTTAAATTCCATTTCTTGAAATATTTTGAAAATTTATCATTTGAAATTAATGTACTTTTGAATAATAAATTATTAGGAATACCGAATGAACAACGTTTTCTTTTTCGTATTCAACTTATGAATGAATTTTAAATGAATTAGAATTTTAAAATTTAATTCACAAGCTCAGTCATAGGAACCATCGTTTTTACTTTCTGGTTGTGCTGCTAAGAAAACGTTTCGCAATCATGTCAAATTTTCGAAATAGAGTTTTCACAGGAAAAACAAGTTTTGTGGTCTTGTGAATTAAAAAAAAAGCTGTGGTTTTTAGAAAAGCGGCCCTGCAAAAAGTTATCTGTCCAAATTTCTCAACCGGAAGTAAGTACCACTTCACAGAATGGATTTTTCCGTTTTCTTTAACCTTATTATGTCAAATACTCATCAAGCTTCAACTTTTATTTGAAACGTTTCTCCGGAAAAATTCATTATAAAAACGTAATCGGGTGAGGGGTAGGTTTATGTTTTCCTCTAAAGTGCTATTTTAGTTTATTACACAATTATATTCATATTACTTAGAGTTAAATAGGTTGCCAAAATTCCGAGCTTTCGGAAAAAAATCGGTTAAGCGAAAGTGCGTTTTTACTGAATAGTTTTTTCAATTTTTTTTACGAGATTCTCTATAAAAAAACATGGATGGATTTCATTAAATTTGTTATATTAACAATGAATACAGATACCTGCCACTTTTGTCTTTAACATTCTTTCCGAAGAAGTTCAATTAATGAAGTTTTGTGGAGGCGGAAGTTTTACTTTTCTCAACACGTCATTTTATTAAGTTTAGATTCTCCCAATGGAATAAAATTGAAGACAAATAAACAGAAGAATTATAAGTTGGAAAATACTTTATCAATCATAACTTTGTTAAAGTTGTGTGAGTGTTTTGTTTACTTGTATTCGTTTATCATATGAACAAACGATCAATAGAAACCAACACACCGTAACTATAAGAATGGGGTACATGTTGTTCGACTTCAAGAAAGAGACAAGCACTATTTGTAATTTTTACTTATGTATATTTAGACGTTTTACTTAACAAGGAGTATTGTACAATAAGAGTTGAGGTTGAACGGGCGACTAGAGAAACTGTTAGCCGTAGATAACAGCTTGTCGTTGTACAGTGGTGAGCTAGTAAGCGTCTGAAAATCTTTTCAGCCAAATGGTAAAGACCATACACTGTACTGAAGTGGTACTCTACATGGAAGCATAAAGTTACTGTTTTCCACAGAAATCTAAAAAAAAAAAAAAACTAAATTTTCCCGGGAAAATGTTTCAAATCAAAGAGTTGCGCAATAGTGCAGTAGATAGTGTACGAAGTTTACAGAAAAATCGTTGGAACCGATTTTCCAGTAAATCTGGAAAAACTGCATAAACCATTCAGTAAAGTTGCATTTATAGTTGATGTATTTTGTGCGAATCTTTCTTATTAGATGCGGTCGTGGTAATACCTAAACGGAATACCAAGTATTGAGCTTGTCGCGTTTTTTGTGTTTTTGAGATATTCTGTAAAAACATACACACACACACACACACACGCACACATCATTCGTTAAAAACATTATTTTCGTATTTTGGGGATCCCAAAACATGTATTTCCGGTGAAAACGCAATTTCGAAAATCTGGCGCGTTCGCAATACTTCCTCTTACTAAAGAAAAATAGATTAGTTGAGAAATGCGAATTTAAGAATGGATTTTTTTTTTTAATGTGTTAAACTTAAACAATTTTGGCGTAATTATACAATTCAAGTTGATAAATTTTAGTTAATTTTAAGAAAAAAAAATCCACCAAAAATAAAAGAATATCTTAGTTAAATTTATTACTAGAATAAAAAGATGATAATAAATAATGTCTCATGCTTATAGTGCGGTAGTGAGGTATATGTAACAAAGCCTCAGGGAGTTCAGCACAAAAAGCGGTGGCAGCTTTATTTGTCAGCCGTGACTTTAATTTATTGTTGCTGAAATACGTAGTCACAGGATTAAAGTCAGACAAGGTGCTGTATTGTGTATGCATCTCTCTGATTTATATCTACAATTTAATTTGATTTTATACTCAACAAATTATCTACTCTAGTGGAAATACATTTAATTAATTAAAGCAAAAATATGGTAAATTTTAATTGAGGAATTCAAACAAGTGAACATGTGAGCTTGTTATTAATCTTGTTTATAAAACATTAGCATCTATTTGTCTACTTTCAATATTTGCTTAATTTTTTTTTTATATTCTTTCTCTTACCCTCAGTAAGAGGAAAAATTGCGATCGTTTCAACTGTTCAAAATTGAGCTTTTACCTGGAAATATATTATGAGGTCCCCTGAGTACAAAAAAAATGTCTTTAGCGAATTGTCTGTCTGTGTGTGAATGTGAACAAAATGTCTCAAAAACAAAAAATCGCAGGAAGCTGTAACTTGGTATTCCGTTTTATGTACGTCCACGTATGCATCAGTCACAAAGATTTCAGGCAAAATCTACAAAACCCGGAAATATGACTTTACTATTTTTTTTCTTCAGTTTCTCTTGATTTTCTTTTAACTTCGTATATTATCTATAAAACATAAATACCCTATCATTGTTATTTGAAACATTATTAGTATTGGCTTATCTGAAGTAAGATATATAAAAAAGAGCTGGCGCGTCACGTGATGGGTAGGGGGTGACATTAAAATACGCCATCTTCTTCTACCTGCAGCTAACTTTGCAACTAAGCTATGATTTTGTGCCGAAGGCTTAAAAACTTCCAATTTTTTTCCTTTAGTTCCAAAAAGTTTTCCAGTTTTTTATTTCAGTTTTTTTATAGAAAAAGATATTGGAAATCTGGTAACCTCGCCACAAAATCATAGCTTCCTTCTGAAAATGCTAAAGGTAAGGCTTAATCTACTGGTTAAGTGATTTGTGCCAGCACTCTCTTTTAAAGCCTATAAAGAGTAGCATTGGTGAATGCTGGAAACCACTATACGTAATGATGAATATTGAGATTTGAGTATGTGTAATGGTCATGTGTTAGACTTTGTATGTGGTTCCAAGATGCATTATTGTCTAACGATGGAATAAGAAGGCCTTCTCAGGTCTCCGCACTGCAGGTCTCCGGACAATGTTCTCTCGTTACAGACAACACTGCCAATCACAGGCCACTGAGCTGTAGAGGCTCCTAGGAAGAGAAAATCTAAGGGCAGCACAACTGGACTGGAACCCGGGAATTCTATTTTCCAAGTACTGCGTGCTACCATGCGGGTATTTGCTTTTGTAAACCCTCTCATTTACTTCCTTATATGGCCCTGAGAGAATATTTGAAGCGGTACTTTACCCAAGTATTTCGCATTATTATGGGTTACTGGTTTTCAGCTTGCAAAAGTCCCAGTCGGCCCACTCTCCGGTCCTGTTCGGCAAGCCATCATGCACAGCCAATGTCCATCGTTCGTTGATCGGCCTTTCTTTCCTCTCCTAATTTAAAACTCTCTTAGGCCACCTTTTGTCATCTGTCCTTACTTTTTCGGCCATGGGCACCTCCACCCTCATTAGTCTAGGATTATCTTCATTCTCCTTTTTTTCTAACCTTGAAACTCGTCTGCTTCTCCGGAGGAAATCCATTTTGGTTGCCGTTCAGGCTAGATATTATCTGGCCACATAACACCCAAGATTCGCATCCATAGATTAATAAACTTTTGTCCAAAGCAAGCCATATCATAATCTTTGTGTTTGTTCCAATACCCTGATCCCATAACATTTTGTACAGAAATCACTGTCACACTTCATGCAAAGGCTATTCTCTTCCCTACACGGCCGCGTGCAGTATTGATTATCCGCAAAAGGTATGGGTGGGGCATTTTTTCCTTCTTGATTCCCATACCAGAATACAATTCAGTCAAGTCTTGAATAACTCAATCTAAATAAATGTTAAATTTACTATAATGTTGAAATAACAAGAAATATTAAATGTAACAATTTTCACTGGGTATTTTTGGTACCTATATTTTATTGGAACATTAGAACAATTATATATATATATATAAAACTCTCTGCCCCAAGCGATCCTGTTTGGGACACCTATAATTAAAATTAGTAATGACCGTCCTTTATAGCCGATCTAAAGCTCCTTTTATTAATAATGGCCATACTGTATTTTACACGTTATTGTCAAATACAGTTCACACAGCGCCCAATGCAAACAGACCGGCTTGCTTATATTCCAGGTGAAAGTTGTATTAAACATATTGAAAACATTTCTTGCTAAATATATATTTATAAATATGTATAAGTACATAGTTGCAACATGCACCATGATTTATATACTTTAATTTATATATATATGAGCAACATATTTAGAACTGCCCTTATAGTATAAGTTTGATTTTTTTTTTTTAAACACACTTGTTTAAAATAGTTTTAAATTATTTCCTAATTCTGCCTATCATATGGTTTCATATTAATATTGGTTTAGAGATAGATGATCTGTTTAGTGCTAATAAAATTCTTTTTCTTTAAAAGCACCTGGCTAAGTATTGCTAGGAGTTCGATCTATTTTAACGTCTTCAGTCGTCCATATTCACTTCCAATTGATATCTCGTGAAAATTTATCATTCCTACTACAAAATATTATAGTCATTTTGTTTATTTGGTCTATTCCCTGATTGGAAGAATTGTAAATAATAAAAATCTGGTTTGAAATATTAACACTATAACTATCGCTCCAGTCAAAATGGCTAGTTTTACTAATTATTGCTGAAATATTCCTTCTTATATTAATTTCTTACTTCCTGCTTAACTCCTAGTAAAAGGAAGTATTGCGATCGTGTCGAATTTTCGAAATGAGTTTTTGTCAAAAGTACATGTTTTGCGATCTCCTGATACACGAAAGAAATATTTCATATTTAAAATGGTGTGTATATGTATGTGTGGGTTTTAACAGAATATTTTTAAATAGCGAAAAATTACAGGAAACCCAAAGTTGGTATCGTTTAGTTACTGCCACCGCATAAAACATAATGATTTCGGGCAAAATCCATCAACGGAAATGCTACTTTACTGAATAAACTTTTTTCCAGTTTTGTGTGATTTTTCTTTATATCACTTTATCTATCACTTTATTATCACTTTATCTATCACTTTATATATCACTTTATTATCACTTTATCTATCACTTTATCTATCACTTTATCTATCACTTTATATATCACTTTATTATCACTTTATCTATCACTTTATCTATCACTTTATCTATCACTTTATCTATCACTTTATTATCACTTTATTATCACTTTATCTATCACTTTATCTATCACTTTATCTATCACTTTATCTATCACTTTATTATCACTTTATCTATCACTTTATTATCACTTTATCTATCACTTTATCTTTCACTTTATTATCACTTTATCTATCACTTTATCTATCACTTTTGTGTCTAACATTTTCCCGGGAAAATTGATTTTTTTTTTAGGCTTTCTGAAGGGAACAGTGACGCTATGCTTTCCTTTAAAGTATCATTTCAATATAAATATATGGTTCTGCCATCTAAGTAATATTAAATACAGACATGAAGCATTTTCTAGAATTCCGAGTTTTAAAGAAAATCGGTTAACCGGAAGTGGGATCTTGAAGAATACGTTTTTGCACAGATAAGTAACGTATCACTTTTATTTGAAACTTTTTTCTTAAAAAATTCATGTTTAGAGTGGTATTGGGGGGAAGGGGTCTGTCAATTAGTTTAATTTTAAACTTGTAGTAAGATTTGTTAGTTTGGACACAAAACGCTTCACAGCCGTTCATGTATATATATATACAAGTAAAATACAAGTAGTGTATATACAAGTAAAATCTCTACCACCATTTTTATGGCCAGTCTAACTAAAGATTTTAACGTTGCAATTTTAAAGCGAATTTCTTGATTAAATTGTAATAATTAGAGCAATAGGAAGTCATCGTAAGTGACATCACATTTTTTTCTTTTGATCATGTCATGATGATTTTTGCGTATGTAAAATTTAATTTTTATTTTTGTCTTGTTTTCATTACAAAACAAATTTTGAATTTTGCTGTTTATCAGCCCAAATAACTCAAAGATTATAAGACTGGACTCAATAATTCAAAATAAAAATAATATAAGATAAGTACAATAATAAGTAAAATGAAAAAAGAAAATCATATAAATCTGTGAAAAGAATATAAATTTTAGTTATTATTTCCAATTAAGGGAAGGAATTAGCTCAGTGGTTAGTGCTCTGAACTCCCATGTGGAGATCCGGGTTCGTGCTATCCTTAGATTTTCTCTACAGCTCATTGTCCGATGATGGGCAGTATTGTCTGTAACGAGAGAACACTGTCCGGATGCCGGCATTGCACTGAGTAGGCTTCGGGCGGCAACGACCATATAGAAGTTGACGCGCCTTAAATTAAATAAAAAAAAATTATTTTCAATTTAGAAAAGTCATTTGATATTTTTTTTTTTGTATAATTATTTTACGGATATTACGCACTGAAGTACTTAACAGTATAGAACGGAAACAAAACAAAGAAGTGTTCAAGGCAAGTTCAATGAACACACCAGTCCACATATAAGTGATGTGAAGTATGAATGCAGTAAGTGTAACTCGTACACAATGAAAAATGTGCATATATGTAAATTTATGAGTCTTACAGCTTGTTGTAGATAGGAATTTTGCACGGAATACTATCCGCGAGATGATGATTTTATATATTTTTACTTTTATTATAAAGAGAGATATTTTGGAAAATTTGGCGATAATTTCTAGGGTAAATTAAGAAAGGGGAGGGGATATTTTCTGAAATTACAGTACTCGTAAAAATTATTATCATAGCTCATTACAAAAAAATGTTTACACATATTATGTAAAATTCAGAAATAATTTTTTTTCATTCCACGTAATTAATTGGATTTCTTTATGCTAGAATATTATTTTTTTACATGTATATATTAATACATATTATACCTATATACTTTTCCTCTCGGGGAGTGCAAATTCTATACCGGTTAGAATGTGTTTGACCTTATATTCAAGGATAACTAGCGGCTATAGTCAATAAAAATATTATAGTGGATCAAGCCAATCTTGTCGTATAAATAACTAAAATGTCACTTGCCTTCCCACAAATAAATGAATAAGAAAAAAAAAAATCAGAATTTTTTCTTTTGGGGGGAGGACAGGAATTTTAAAGAAATTTTAGATCTTCTTCAAATCCGTTAGTAAGATTTTTTTTTTTAATTACTTTCTCTTACTGCTTGCTGTCAGAAGAGGAACTATTATGGTCGGGTCAAATTTTCGAATTTGTTTTTCTTTTTGCCAGGAAATGCTTGTTTTAAGTTTCCTTTGAAGGTTACTAAGTTTTTTCCCCCGATAAATTTGTATTGAGGAACGACTGAAAAAAGTGAAAATCACAACTAAGTATTCATAGCATGACAAATTTAATAATTCAACCGCAAGCATGTACTTTAACGACAAAAAAAAAACATAGCGGCAAATTTATTTAAATGAATGACAAAATATGCAATTTCAACGATGTTGCATTCGTCCTACTTCATGTTGGATTATGTTATGTTTTATTTATCACCTGTATTTTTACTTGTTTCTGTTGTGAATTTTTTTTTTTCATATGTTATATTTTCATAATACTTTTTTTTTTTCATAATACTGTTAATACAATAAGAGAATAAATATGTAGTACAAAAATGGCGAACCTTGTTTGCGTGTGTCTGGATCTATTTATGAACAGCACAGCTCAAAAACAATAAACCACCGGAAGTTCGAAGTTGATATTCTCTTGGGTATTAACAGAGAGAGATTGGTCAGGAAGTTAAAAAATCGGCCAAAAAATCCCACAATCGGAAATACAATTTTATTGTGTTTTTATGTTATATTCCAGCAAGGTTATATTATTGCTGGGCATTGTACAATACATTTTGACATTTTGTTCTGTTTCCTTTGTTATAAAGTAACTGAAGTTCTATTTATTGTCTATTTATTCAACGAATATATCAGATATATCTTTATACAATTTTTCCCTAAGACGTTAACGGACTATAATGGTAGTAGATGAATGTTGATGAATGCTGAGGGACACAGTTATGACACTTTAATCACAATTATATTTAGTACAAGGAAAAAAGAGAGTAAATTGGGGATAGAAGAATAGTGATCTTGATAGCGTAGTGCATGTAGAATGGTAGCGTTGGCTGATGTGAATCGCTTAAAGAGCGATTTGACTAGTTAGAACTCTTGTTTGTTCTATCAGTGGATTAGCTAGCTTTGGTGAACTCCTCAATCTTCATCTTGGCACTTGTTAACTCTTCAAAACTTATCTGGTGACTTCTCTGAAGTTCTCAGGTTTCCAGGATTTTATCCCAATTTCCGCTACCTCTTGATGGAATCTAGAGCCAGGTTCTAAGGGAACGTTTGGCTGTCGCTAATAAATTGCAATGGTTATGACAGAAGAGGTAATGCATAGTGGAAATGCGCCTTCAAGTTACCATAGTAGAATTTGTGGCGGCTAGGATTGAAACTATTGAACCCAGATATTGCATGGCGAATTTCCTGGGGATTATTTCATTACTGGACTGACAACTTCTTCTACTGTGAAAATGTCCAAATAACATCATCAACATTGGTGTATACACTCCCAAAAAATTCACGGACCACTGTAGGTCTTGCGGAGCGAAATGAACTTGTTGATAATAAGGGATCTTATAAGAGACTGAGGAGTTTGTAAATTCTTTTTGATGTTTTCAATGTTTGAAGACTTCCTGATACCTGCTGCTCTTTTAAGACTCTTCAAGGCTGAATAAAAGACTATTTGCTTTTAAAACTTGTTGACTGTTTAAAGACTGTTGCAGAATGGAAATTCTACTTTAGGGCTTCGGCTATGTCAGGCGCGCAGTACATAGATTCCGTGATGCTGTACGTTGTAGTTATTAGAAGTGCGTTATAGGTGGCGCTGGACGTGGTAGTGATAAGATGTATAATATTTCCATAAGTCCACAGAGGCAAATTCTAACTCACTCTCACTAACTCATGCATGCTTGTTCCACTTTTACAGATGACTATACACACCTTTACTGAGTGTACGTACCTTGCACCACGCTTATATTTAATATCAATTTTTACTTCCTCTTAATGATTATAAAAGAAAACATTGCTGGTTCGTTGTAGTGGAAGAGATTTACTAACTTTAGTTTCCTTCAGATATTCATATTTTTGAAGATTAATCTGAACTTACGTGTGACAACAAAATATTCAGTAATGGAAAATCGCACAACTATCGCTTTAATTTAACATGTGGGTTTCTGTCAAAATCTACTTTCTGTCATCTAATCACTTTAGTGTTTAATTGATTTTTTAACCTCGGCAATGGTCATTTTAGATGTGGTACTTTTAATTGGAACTTTATACCGAGTAAATTGATTTTTTTAGGGGGGATTTTCGAGAGTCGTCTGCAGTTCAAATACAGTCTACAGTTTCCAAGTTGGAGAAAGTCGGCTAAATGATCCCCCTTAGATTTTTTTACTCTCTCTTATTGCTGCAAGAGGGAGTATTGCAATCGTCAGATTTTAGTTGAAATGGAGTTTTCATTCGAAAATAAACATTATCGTTTCCTTTGAATACGAAAAACTGCACAAATAGATATAAGCAGGAGTAAGAGGAAGTAAAAATATTAATTCAGAAATTTAGTATGTAGTCTTTGAGAAGTACTCAGATTAAATATAGAGTAAACTTCAGTTGTTAAAAAATAAACATGTGTTTATTAAAAACAGCTGATTTATTATTTAAATGTTTTTATAATAAGTTTAGGGTGAAGGGATTAGCTACAGTGGGAGCGCGCTGGACTAGTAACACGGAGGTTCCGGGTTCGAGTCCGTCATGCTGCCGTTATATTTTCTTTTCCTAGGAGCCTCTACCACTTATCGTCCGGTGATGGACAATGTTGTCTGTAGCGAGAGAACAATTTCCGGAGGCCGGTAGTGCACTGAGAAGTTCCGGACGCCAATGACCGTAGATTTTGGCGTGCCTTAAATTTTAAAAAAAAATCAGTTATTATATCTAAGTTTAATCAACTTTTCTACTGGTGAAAGGTAATGTTGTCTGCCACCTGATATTTGCGCAAGTTTTTTGAAATGAATATTAGAATTATAGTTAAATTTTTTTATTCCTTAATGAAAGTATTATAATAAAAAACATTGACTTTTTACAGTTCATAATAAATATGTAAAATATATTGACGCTAAATGTTGTTGAAAGAGTTCGTTAATTAAGAGATAATTTTAGTAAAATTCTGCGCAAAAAGAGAAGAATTATTTTAAAAAGATTTTTACTGTATTAATCATAAAAAATATATATACAAACAATTAAATATCACAAAATTATTAGCAATTAAAAAAAAATTTGTAGGATTTTCATATTTATATTTTAATTATTAATATAGAAAAACTGACAGACATTTCAGCCTCATAATTAATTTAATTAAAGTAATAAATTAAACAAAACTTATTGTTACACAATAATACATATTATTATGTTTCCATAAACTTCTATACAATTTATATTTATATAATTATATAAATAGACAAATATGACGATATTAAATTAATATCGATAGTCAGTTATCTCTTCTTTTTTTTAATTAGTTTAATAATTTCTAAAAATTATGTAATAAGGTATTTTATTTTTGCAACATTCGCGTAAAATAATCTTCAATTTTCTAGTTAATTTGTTTTCTTTTATTTAAATCATATGTTGTTTGTCTCATATTCTCTTGATCACCTTGCTTTCTATTGATTTATTTCATCTACTCCTAGATGGTAGCACCGCCTTATGGCTTTTTCTTGTCATCACCAAACCAATTTTCACTGAAAAGATAAGTAACACATTAAATTATGAACTTTTAAAAATAAATTTTCTAAAACTTATATATATTTTTTCATTAAATTAGAATTCCTAAGTAAAAGGGGAAATGGCTCCAACCGCCCAGAATTACGCTACTCAAAGTCCCCCGCTTAGTGTAAGTTAACAGCTGGATGAGAACATTTACGGATATCCAGTGCTCACAAATAGGTTGCAAAGAGGAGAGGCTCCTCAGTATAGCTAATTGCTGTGGGCGATTTATCGCCCGATTAGATGAATCTCGCTCTTACTAGGTGTCGCAGAAGGAAATAGTGCCTCTTCCTCATTTAAGGCAAAGCCTTCAGTGACCACTTCTAGCTAGGTCCAATAGATTCATATGGTTCCTGAGTGTAGTATGTCCGGTCGGTCAACAGACCCACCATAAGCCTTAAGAATCGCGGCCCTGATTTAGCAGGTCTACCGTAACCTTCTGACAAGGGTCCGTTAAGGAATTCTTTCGCTTGCCTCTGGCCAGTGGTATTTCTCCACCAATCTCTGATTTTCTGAAGTCGCAGGTCAAAAGCTATTTTCTCATTAAGTTTAAATCTTATAATAGTTTTTTATTCGTGCGAATTACGAATTATTACTTTACCTTAGTGCTAGAATACACATTTTGAGATTCTCTATGTACGGACAAGCATTTAAAGGGATTTGTTGGGAATAAATAATAGTATAAAGATCAAATATGATATTAAGAAATTCGAATTATCAGTGGTTTTGGGTATCCAACATGAAATTCCGATCAACTAAAGGAAATAGCACTGTTATAAGTGGTATTCTTGAAAACGGTTGCAACGTTTTTCTTAAATATGCTATACATATTGTAGAACATTTCGGACAATATTAATTTTAGGTGTTTGTTGAGGGAGCTCTGACATTCAGTCTTTCTTCTGCAGCCGATCTCCAGGATCTGTTGTGATGAGAGAAAAACCAACCAACTCCAATAGGTTTTCGTAAAGAAGGGAGAATTTTTCTTAATAAATAGCTTCGCAGTTATGCATTATCTGAAAAATGTTTGTCATGTATATTCTCGACAAACACCACCCTTTCACGACAACTCGATCATAATTTCAGTTCTTGAAGCCCGCATCTCAGTCAAATTAATGTCATAAGTCCGGAGTTACTTGTGAATTAAGTTTTGGGAAATAAGCAAAAGAAAGCCTCGATTGCCTGTAATAATTTGGTTGTAAGTTAAGCTAAGAATAGCTTAATTTTAAACTAGTTTAGTTCAATAAAAAAACTTATTTACAAAACGAATATTACAAGAAGCAAGTAATTAAAACTTTCCTCATTGTTATACTTCAGCGCCCACACACATGGAGAAATCGTTCATATTCTGTGCCACAATTACCAACGATCATTCAGTTCAAAACAAATCTGACAATCTACATAACATTTAGGGTTGTTTGACATATCACTTTTACAATCTATATAGATATTCGATATCTCAGTTTTCGATTTTTTTCATTACTTGTAATATACAAGTGCATATACTTCAAACTTAATCTGTAAGTCTCCGACCAAATATTAATATTCTCCTCTTATAACTTCTAAACTAAATATTAATAACTTGATAGCGCGGGTAGCGGGTGTGCTTTGTTAACAGGACAATGTACGGTAAGTAATCTGGCGAATGAAGGAACTTCATGCTCTCGCTCAGTTGCCCTTTGTGGCGGTTATGAACTTGAAACTTGGTTGACAAAACTATATGGGTTTATCTGGAAAATAATGATCTAATTTCTTGTATGAAGATAGACTTGGGATTAGAAATTTACTATCTCTTATTACTGAATCTTGCGTCACGAAGAGTCTATCTCTGTCACTTTCTCACGCTCTCTAATATATTTGTATAAATGTTTGTGTACCTAAACAGCATAACTCAGAAAACAATCTGGTGTGAAACGTTCATAGGTCTTTCTCTTACATAATTCACTGTTCTGATTGGCCAATTTTCTTAAAAGTCGGAATTCTGACTAAATATTAGTTTACTTAATGACTTAATGACTGCCATATGTGGCTCAGTAATAAATCGTACTGACTGGCACTAGAGGGAACCCTGACATTACAGCATCCGCAGAAATATCTCATAAAATCCATTTTCCATAAAAAAAAATCTGATGTGAAACACTCCCAAAACTTTCTCTTCCTCCTGTTCTCAGAATTATAATTGACAAATGATATAGTTTGTATACCAAATATAACGAAATTCGTCAAAAACTAACTAAACTTTTCAGTAAATGCGCTCTTCCAGTTTACTAATTTTCTTAAAACTTGGAATTTTGGCCACCTATTTATTTCTAATTAATTTTTTTTGGATAATAGAATTATATAATCTACTATGACACTACTTTAGAGGAAGCTGTAACCCAACCCCTCTCATAAAAGTACCCTTAAATGAATTTTCCCAGAGAAATGTTTTTAATAAAAGATGTAGATCTTTGCATGTTTAGTTTATATAAGAAGTTTCAAGAATATCGACCGAGCAATTTTTGAGAAAATCGCGAAAAAGTGAAAAAATTATTTAGTAAACTGTTGAAACAAACGCCCTTCCGGTTATCCGATTTTTTCAAACTCAGAGTTTCAACAACATATTTAATTCTAATTAACATTATTTAGATGACTGAATTGTCTAATAAACTGAAATGGCAGTTAAGATGAAAACCTAAACCCACCCCTTCCCCCAGAAGTACCCTTAAATGAATTTTTCTGGAGAAATGTTTAAAATAAAAGTTGTAGCTCTTTGTATGTGTAGTTGATATACCAAGTTTAAAGAAAATCGTTGGAGCCATTTTTGAGAAAATCGCAAAAACGTAAAAAAACCAACTAGTAAAGTGGCACTTCTGGTTGAGGAATTTTGACAGATAATGCATCGTCAGATCCCATGGTGATACCTAAACGTAACATCAAGTTTCAACTTTCTACGGTTTTTCGTTTTTGAGCTATGCTGTTCACATACACACACACCCACACACAGACACACACACGGACATACACAGACCATTTGCTAAAAACCACTTTTTTGGACTCAGGGGACTTCAAAACGGATATTTCCGGTGAAAGCTCAATATCGAAAAATTGACACGATTACAATACTTCCTCTTACTAGGAGTAAGAGAAAGTAAAAATGTTCCGAATAAATTGTGGTTAATGTGTGTATGTGTGTGTGTGTGTATGTGTGTGTGTGTGTGTATAATCACTAGATGAGGTTAAAAGAATATCGATCGAACCATTTGTCGAGAGAAACATTGCAAAAGCAGAAATCATTCAAAAAGTATCGACACTAATCGGTTATTGGTTTTGACCGAAACTTTCGTATTATATGCGGTGAGTTAGAACTCCTTGTTGAAGATGTTTTTACTTGCTCTTGCTCCTATTAAAAACGACAAGTATTGTGATAGTACCAGATTTTCGAAATTTAGTTTTGTGTGTGTGTGTGTGTGTGTGTGTATATTAACACAATATCTTAAATACGAAAAGTCACAGGAAGCTTAAACTTTGTATTCCATTTAGGTATTATTATCGCATCAGACACGAAGAATCCGGGCAAAATCCATTAACCGGAAGTGCTCTACTGAATTTTTTTTTTTTTTCCAGTTTTTTCGTGATTTTCGTGAAAACGGCTCCAAGGATTTTCTTTAAACTTCGTATAGTATGTACATATATAATTACTTATCACTTTTATTTAAAACATTTTCTTGGAGAAAATTATATTTTTTTTTTTTGCGTTCTGGAGGAACACAGTAGCGCTATGCTTTCCTCTAACGTACTATATGGTTTTACGACCTTCATAATATTATTACACATTAGTGGCATTGGTAGAATTCCAAATTTGAAGAAAATGTCTACCCGGAAGTGCGATTTTACAGACAAGGTTTTTGAGTTTTTTGGAATTTCCTTGAAAACGGTTGCAACGACCTTCTTTAAACTTGGAATGCTTGCTACATTAATAGAAACTTTTCACTTTTATTTCAAACATTTTTCTGAATAAAATTGAGTTTAGAGAGATATTTGGAGTTCCATAGTTAGTTTAAATTTAAATTTGCACAAGCTTTCTTAGTTTTGACTTGGAGCGCTTCAAGTAAAATCCCCACCACCATTTTTATGGCCAGCCCAACTAAACGTTATAATGTTGCCATTTTAAAGGA
Organism: Triatoma infestans; assembly: GCA_011037195.1. Classification (NCBI taxonomy): domain Eukaryota; kingdom Metazoa; phylum Arthropoda; class Insecta; order Hemiptera; family Reduviidae; genus Triatoma; species Triatoma infestans. The sequence continues at coordinate 6,922 of JAAEAF010005625.1, read as the reverse complement.
AATTGCATGAATAAATTGTGTTAATTAGAGTGAGAGAAAGTCGTGTAAGTGTTTCATATCAGATTTTTTTGTTTTTAAGATCTTAAATATTTATCCGCACAAATACAGATACAGATCATGCGAGAAAAACTTGTTTCTTAGTCGAAAAAAAAAATTACGAAAATTTTTGTCGAGTTACAATTACTTTCTCACATAAATATTAGGAGAAAGTAAAAATGTGTTGTAACGTTTTAATATTTTTATAAAACGAAATCCCTTTTTTAAAAATTTGCGTTTATCTTGCAGATTACAGAGTTAAAACAGACTTATTATTCCATTATGAAGTTGATAATCAGTAATCAGTGAAAATGATAAACTCTCATGTTTTTTCAGCCTCCCCTCCCCCTGCCGCAAACAAAACTTCAAAGCTATTACAATTTTTTATATTTTTCATTCCACAACTTGCCCATATTTCCTGGAGTAAAGTGTTCACATTTTACTTGTTGAAACTTTCCTCGTAAATGGTTTAGCAGGTTTCCACAACTCTCTCATACTCTGTCCGTCGCTCTCTTTTTCTTTTGTGAAAACTTTTTGATAAGTCTTGAAGAGCAATAAGGAAAAGAAATGCTGACGGAGAATATTTCTTTTTCTTCTAAATATTATTTTCTTTATGTTCTTTTAATTATATTTTCCTCCAATATTTTTTCTTAAGGAAAAACGTGTATTTTCCTCATTCTAAGTTATAATTTTTGTTTCTATATATTTTATTTTTACTTGTATTTATAAGGAGAACATCTAAGTTTACAGGTTGAGTGAGCGTCAATGGTTTGTTACAAACCGAAGTTTCGCCCACATTGCAAAGAGCTTATTCAAGGTCGTTTTACCTGGGAAGCAAATGGTGCAGTTTTGCTTCGTTACCTCCATCAGATTCGAAGGTGAAATGACCGCGAAGAGCTCACTGCAATGCGGGCGAAACTTCGGCTTCTAACAAACTGATACTTCGGGCGTACCACCAGGCAGGCCGGGTAGAGAAGTGATTACATTATTGCCCAGAAGAGCGCTCCAATAACATTAACTAACTCCTCAAAACATTTGCAATTGAACGCCACAAATTCCTCATAACTATCTAAAAATTGATTTTTTTGGGGGAAAAATATTCCAAATAGAAGTTATAGATTTATAACTGATCAATTAGCGTTCCATGTTTAAAGGAATCGTTGCAATCGTTTTTGAGAAAATTTCTACCAATTTAAAAATCTATTCTGTAAACTCGCGACTTCTAGTTAATTGATTTCGTATAAATTTGTAATTCTAGGAATGCTTAAAATTTATATTAATATTATATAGATGGTAAACCATTCATTGTACTGAAGTGGTCAGTTTAGAGGTAAGCTTAACGCTACTTTTCCCTTAGAAACCTTCCCCCCCCCAAGTACAATTTTCCTAGGAAAATGTTCCAAATAAAAGTGATTAGCTAAATAGTATGCGAAATTTTGAGAAAATCGCGAAAAGCTGGAAAAATTAAATCCTCTACTAAGTAAAGTCGCATTTCCTGATTGATGAATTAGGTACTATCTCTAACGATACCAAATCTACGCTTCCTATGACTTTGAAATACTTTGTTCACACATACACTGCATATAACATACAGACCATTAGCTATAAACATTTTTTTCGTACTCAGGGGACCTCAACACATGTATTTCCGGTGAAAACTGAAATTTCCAAAATTTGACTTGATTCTTAAGTAAGGGAAAGTTAAAAACATGTGGGAAGCTTAATTTTAATATTCCGTTAAGGGTATCATTTTAGTAACCGTGACATGAAGAATTACGGTCATAATCTGTCAACTGGACTTCTGAAGAACGGTTCTTGCGATCGCTTCAACCATTTTCTTCATGTACGGTTCTACCACCTGCATAATTAGTTGGGTACATTGAATGCACTGCTGGAATGCAGTTTAGAGACCCAATTAATCGGAAATACAACTTTACAGGAATAGGCTCGCAGATTTTCCAGGATTTAGTTTTAATCTGCTCCCAAGAATTCTCTTTAAAATTGAAATGTAACAACTGCACATGTATACATTTATCATTTCTATTTGAAGCATTTACAATGTTAATTCGATCAATCTATTTGAAAATGTACACGTTAAATTTCATCATAATTTTACGAAAACCCTGAAAAAATGCATAATAAACTAATTATTGCTGTAATTTCAATGGTAGTAATCTTTATTTTGGCCTAATTTTAGGTAATTATATAGTTAGATTCAAGGTAGCTAAAGGAATTTATTTAAATTGATTAAGCAATCAGTTTCTAGTGATTGATCAGGCAAGCATTACTTTCTCTATTCTAAGTTATTTTAGTATTTTCCATAATTCGGGACCGCCAGAGGTGAAAGTATTTATAACGAGAATGTCGTATATTAATAAATAAATTATATAATATAAAATAATTAATATTGAAATATCAGCTAATTTGTATAACATATCATATGGTTGTATTAATTAATTAAAACAATAAAATATATTTTAATAAATGTAGGTGCTTTTAGGGGAGGGAGAGGGAGGTAATTTATTTATTATTTATTAATAACATTAAATAAACTGGGTCAAATTAAGAAAACAAGTATGTTATATAAATGATTAGGTGATTATATAAAATGTTGTGTTTATTATTATTTGGATTTTTAACAAGAAATTTGATTATACAAAACATTTATTGACGACATATTGTGTAAGGTTTCTAAGTCGTGTGCGACCTTTTGACTTTATTTAAAGTTAAATTTAAAGGCTAGCACAAAGATCTACTGCAGCGTTTTACAAACAGTAAATGCATTATTTCTTGCTTGTCGAAAGAAGTTGGCTGTTATCATGGGGGGGAGTTATTCGTAAACTCTAGATTCCTAGCCTTGGCCTTTTTACCTTAGAATAATGGAACTGATACTCTCTGCTGAAATGCGAACCAGAACCAACCCTAAGAGTCTTCCTGGCCTTCTTCACGGGGAGAGCCTCAATTTAGAAGAGTTAATATTCCATTGCTGCCTAATTGGAATCAACTTTCTAGAAGGCCGCTTTCTATTTCTTTAACAACCTTGATACTACTAGACTTAACCATACTGGATTGGCATGATCATAGCAGACCATGAGACAGTTATGTGCCTTGAACATCTTAAGGAAGCGCGTCTCAGAGTTGTCAAGAACAAATGAAATTTTGAGTAAATATACCTCTTTTTACTTTCTCTTACTCCTAAGAGGAAGTAAGAGGAAGTATTGTAATCGTGTCAAATTTTCGATATCGAGTTTTCTCCGGAAATAACTGTTTTGAGGTCCTCTGAGTCCAAAAAAGTGGGTTTGTGTGTGTGTGTGTGTGTGTGTGTATGTGTGTGTGAATGTGTAACTCAAAAACAAAAAATCGTAAGAAGTTCAAACTTGATATTCCGTTTAGGTAATCACCATGGGATCCGACAGTAGGTTATCTGTCAAAATTCCTCAACCGGAAGTACCAATTTACTGAATGGTTATTTTTACTTTTTTGCGATTTTCTCAAAAATGGATCTAACGATTTTCTTTGAACTTATTATATAACTAGACATACAAAAACTAGTATGTAGAACTAGTGGTAGAACTAGACATAGGGCTATAACTTTTATTTGAAACATTTCTTCTGAAAAATTGATTTATGAGTGTTTTGGGGAGGGGGAGGGGTTACGGTTTCATCTAAAGTGCATTTCAGTTTTATACAATCCTGTCATCTCAATAATATTAATTAGAATTAAATATGTTGTTGAAATTCTGAGCTTGAAAAAAATCGAGTGACCGGAAGTGCGTTTTTACTTTTTTCAATTTTCACGGTTTTCTCCATAAAAACAGCGACGAAATCCATTAAATTTGATACACTAACTATAAAATTTGTCAATTACAATTTTGAAAACTGGAGTTAGAGAAAGTTATGATTGTGTTTCAACCAGATTTTTTCAAAACACAAAGGTGGGCTTTATGTTCAGCTATCAATTAGACGTTATAGACGGAGGTGGATAACATGACAGTAGCGGATACGATATACAGTTCAAATAAACTCCCAGGCCAAGACCGGGAATAGAATTTCCCGGAAACTACCCTCAGCTTTGGCGGACCACTGAACTATCACATATAGTATATTATATAGGGTGACCATTTAAACGTGGACTACCCAATGGTCTTGCAAAGTACGCCAAATATTTCAAATGTTAACCTACTTTATTTTCTTAAGGATTCCAAATATATGCTCAAAAAAGTAAAAACCGAATCATAATAGGGGTTTATTAAACATTAACAAGCTAAAAATTATGAAATGAAAACATAACAGGTGGAGGTTACAGTTCTGTTTGCTTTACCAACCAACAGTTAAAGTCCACTGTGCCTTGCAACGCGAAAATTCCCATCAGGTGGCACACCTTTTCAAAATATAGCATCACTAAGTTGGGACCCCTTTAATATAGATTTTCCAGTGTAAAGGAAAAAAAAAACAAAAATAGATTTTACTCCTTACCATCCGGGTACATTTTCCGGTTCATCACATTTGAATGTTTCCTCATTGTAGACCATACCGGCCGGACATGAACCGTATTGCGGTTCCACTCCGTTTCTGCAGATATAGAATTTCTGACAATCATCGGGATGGGCAAACGTTGGATGTGGTAATGTCCTGCCGTTTGGACCCATTACATCACCTTCTGGACAGGAGAAACCATCCTCCAAAGCATCTAGAACAGATAAGAACAAAAAAAGATAAATATTTTTAATTTCTTAAGAATTTCTTTTAGTTGCTATTTTTAACTTGCTCTGACTTTTATTACAGTCTTGCTCAGTGGGGAGTATTCGGCCAGATTTTAGAAATTGAGTTCATTGCTGGAAAATACGTATTTTCTGAATCAACATTTTTTATGAAAACTCTCAACGATTATTGGTTTGATTAACTGCTAAGTCATACGCCAAGTCACGTGACACTCACACTATTATTTACATATAAACTGATAACATTTTCTTTAAATTTCATTTTTCATAACACAAACTATTGGTGGTGCGGGACAAGTACTTACCCACCCAGGTAATAAAGTGATTCCAGTGTAGTGCAAAAGGAAGTGCCAATAACATTGATCCAGTCCCACATAATATTTCAAATAAAAGTGATATGGGCACTTAGTATGCGAAGTTTAAATGAAATCGTTGAGGTCGTTTTCGAGAAAATTCAAAATATTAATGTCGCACTTCCGGTCAACCGATTTTTTCAAATTTGGAATTCTATCAATGCTTCTACTTTATATTAATATTATATCAGTGATGTGGTATTATTAAACGAAGCTTAAAGAAAATTATTAAGAGATATTTTTCGAGAACACCTCAAAAAAAAAATGAAAAAATAAATATCCACTAAAGTCGCACGTCTAGTTGTTGGATTTCGCCTGGATGGTATTTCCTGGACGAAATCTCAATTTTGAGCTATCGGTGATTTTCATTTTTGAGATATTTTGTTAACACACACACAGACCATTCGCTAAAACATTTTTTTTCCCTTACTCAGTGAACCTCAAAGCTTGTATTTCCGCGAACTTAGTTACGAAAATTTGGCACGAATCGCAATACTTCCTGTTCCTCCTGCCAGGAGTAAGAAAAAGTTATTAATACCCATGGACACTTTTCCCTATTAGGTTATATAAAAACCTTTTGTTGTAAACATTTAAAAACCTTCACTTTTTTGCGGGTCTAATCATCACATAAGAAACATATATGCAAGAGTATAGAATTCTTCTTTAATACATCAGATTATACAGCATCTTCAATGACATAATTAATATATAAAGTAAGAAACAGTTGTATTAAAATGTGGTTTAATTCAGTAAAAAATATACATACACAAAAAATAATGCCTGTTTCTTTGGACAAACTTTACATCCACAGCGATCAGATGTCGCGGAAGTCAAACAAACACGGCCTTCCCTTATACTAATTTTCCGGGATACTTACACTGATTTTAGGGAATGCCGAGGAATTTATGACATTACAATGCAAACATTATTTAGGTTTGTTGGTTATTTCCATGGTCTTCTAGGTGACATATTCTAATGAATACCTGCCATGGGTGTTGATATCTCATGTACTCCCCCTACCTCTATATTTGTGTTTAGGACAATAAGTGAATATTTGCAAGTTTTTAAAGAAATCTGTCATATATATATTAAACAACAAGTAAGAGACAGCCGTGTGAGTGTTTCACACCAAATTTTTTTTTGGTTAATTTAAAACAAACAAAAACTCTTAAAAAAAATTAGGATCTTTAATTAATTTATTAAATTAGTTAATGCTTTCACTTTGATGATGTTAACGGGATCTAAAGAAAACTAATTAGCTTTTCTGACTGCAAAGATTAGGGTGGTCCAAAGTTTCCTGGCAGAGTAAATTAATTAAATTTTGTAATCTATGTTAATCTACGTTTATAACTTACTTAGTTTATAAACTAATTATTAAAAATAGCTGTGAATTTTGTTTGAATATCATCTGAAGAGCAGATAAATAACAAAAACTAAATTATTTATTCCTGAACTAATATACGTATACTTTCTGTTGTATATACACGTAATATAAACTAATAACTAATATACACACGTCTTACTCTTACAACAATTTACACAGTTATTGTTGACAAATTTACTTTAAATTCATTACTGTTACTAAATTTTAATTTGCTTCAATGATATACGTGTAGGGGTAGTGAACCCCCACCACTCATCCACTCTAGCGGAGAGAAACAGCCCCTCTCGCAAATAGAGGAGAGGCTCGGCCAGTATATATATATATATATATATATGAGAGCTAGGCAATGGGACATCATTCAGATAGAATTCTGTTGATTTACACATCAGTTTAACATCGCTCCGTTCATATCTTCTTAGCCACGTCAG
>JAAEAF010005624.1:0-48650 GCA_011037195.1 Triatoma infestans | reverse complement strand
GGCTAACTAATTTTCATAAAACTTGGAATTTTGGCCATCTATTTATTTCTAATTAATTTTATTTGGATGATACAATTGTATAATCAAACTATGATACCACTTTAGAGGAATCTGTAACCCTACCCCTCCCCCAAAATTACCCTTAAATGAATTTTCCCAGAGAAATATTTAAATAAAAGATGTAGTACATTGCATGTTTAGATTATATACGATATTTCAAGAAAATTATTGGAGCCATTTTTGAGAAAATCGCGAAAAAGTGAAAAAAAATTATTTAGTAAAGTGTTTAAAACAAATAATGCACTTCCGATTATCCGATTTTTTTTTTTTAAACTCGGAATTTCAACAACATATTTAATTTCTTAAGATGACAGAATTGTCTAATAAAGTGAAATAACAGTTAAGATGGATACCTAACCGCATCCATCCCCTAGAAATGCCCTGAAATGAATTTTCCCGAGAGAAATGTCACAAATAAAAATTGTTTTAGCTCTTTGTATGTGTCGTTAATTTAACAAAGGTTTAAAGAAAATTGTCGAAGCCATTTTTGAGAAAATCGCTAAAAAAGTAAATAAAAAACAACAAAAAAACAACTAGTAAAATGGTACTTCCGGTTGAGGGAGTTTTGACAGATAACGCACTGTCAGATCGCAGGGTCATATCTAATAAACTGAATATCAAGTTTTAACTTTCTACAGTTTTTTCATTTTTGAGCTATGCTGTTCCTATATATACACACACGCACACATACACACACACAGTGACCATTAGGTAAAAACCATTTTTTTGGACTAGGAGTAAGATAAAGTAAAAAAAAAACACTTGTTAAATTTATTTAAAATTTAGTAGTAAATGGTAAACATTGAGACTGAAAAAACAAAAAAAAACACTTTGTATCTGTCTAGTATATCTGTTACCTATCACAGATAGCGGTTCCAACTAGGTGGACTGAAATAAAATCCAAAATATACTTTCTCAGTGTTTCTGTATGAGTTTGTTAAAAATGTGTTAGGCGAATGGTGAGTGGAGGTAAAAAAAAGAAAGGTAGATATTAGTATGACAGTGAGCGAATAAGAGATAAAAAAGTGAGAAATTATTGTGCGAGAAAGAGGTGGGTGAAGAAGCAGAAGAAGAAGAAGAAGAAGGACTTATAGAAAGAACTCTCCATATCGTAATGTTTAGATTTTATGTGCAAAAGGTCTTGGTAGCGATAAATTGTGTCGCGAGCTTTCCTACTTACTTCACCCATACAAAAAGACATCGCTGTATTTCTCCCTACTACCAAATTTTTTCTTTACCTGCCTACTTCATAGAACGCCATGTAGAGAGGCTCACAACGCACACAAAATATCTCAACTTCTATGTGTGTAAGTGTGGAAGAAGAAATGATGTAAGAAAAAGTTGCGGATGAGATGAAGAAGAAGGGAAAGAATTGAATGGTGCGAGAGAGAGGTGGGATATACAGGTGACAAGTTCACATGGCACACACACCTCACATATCTGATATATATATACACCAGTATCTTTCTAATAATAAACAGACTTGAGTAAGATGGAATGAGTAGAGGGGATGGATCTGGGTAGTGTGGGTCGGGCCGACTGTCACTCTCTCTACCTATCCGATCACTTCTCCTCTAACACTAACTTTAGTATGTTTACGGCCCTGTCTTCTCCTTTCTCCATCACATTTCTCTTTTACTTCATCTTCCAGTCTACTATCTATTGGACTCACAGTGTGTTTCTTACTGCTATACTTTCATATGGCCACTAGGCACACTTTCTCACAAGTCATACGAAATAAACTTGATATTGAAAGATAGAATTTCCATGTTTTTATCAAAAGTCAACCATCTTACACTATTGCAATAGAGAGAAGGAGTGATTGGTGGGTGTTGTGTGAAATAGAAAGGTATGAAAAAAATAAAATAAATAAATAAATAAATTTAATCTCGCCAGAAAAGAAAAATTAACATTGTTTTGTCAGCATCTGGTATTTTATCCGTCGTAGTATGCATATTTCACGAGACTCGTGAAATGAACATTCTACACGAACTTGGTGAATTTGCTCAGACGATGGATGAAAATCTGAAACCGTTCAGGAAGAAAATAAATATGCATGCTACAAAATACCAGATGTTATCCAGCATTGCGGATCCATCCACATATTCAACGGTTTTATCAACTTTCAATTAAATAAATTTCAAGCTTTCAACAAAATTGATAAAATGAATTATATGAATTAATTATAAAATTTCCTTGTCAGGGAGTGTAGATACTCCCTGTAGACGTTATACCGACACAATAAAATTCGGCTGGTATGGGTGGCCGTGGCACAAAGGGGATTAAAGGCAATGAACTAGCCGACCAACTGGCCAGGGAACGGAGCGAATACTCCGTTTTGTGGGTTGGAACATGTACTGGAAATAGCCAAAAGTATGGCGAGGGCGTCTCTGAGAGAATGGACTCAGAGATAGCAGAATCATCATTGGAGGCTAAGTACTGGTGCAAGACACGGCAAAATGGTCATGCCAGAGCTGTGTAGGAGAGACCCTGGATTTAAGCAGGTATCAGATCTGTCTGATAATGGGCCTGTTTACGGCGCATGTTAAGTTCAAGAATTATTAATATTATTATTATTATTCGCAGAAGGGGAGGGCAAACCCTACGCTATCCAAAGCCACCCAGGGCCCATATAGCTACCCCTAAAGAATAACAACCACTGGGACTAGAATGAAAATCCAGGCCCAGGTTTTAACCATCTAAGTTTCACAACAGACCGAACAAATCGGACCAAAACCTTAAAAGGACACAGCTTAGATCCTCTACCGACATCCTATTCCGGCCGAAGGTCCTAAACCTAATCTCCTCACAACCCAAACAATCTGTTATTAGATGCATGGGTGTTTCCTCCTCAGTCTCACAAACTCTACAAAAGGGTCAGGCACGAGTCCCATTATATAGAGATGTCTCCTTAAACCACAATGCCCAGTGAGGAATCCAACCAGATGTCTGAGGGAGGTCCGTGAAGACATCGGACCCCGCTACTCAAAGCTCCGTCTGGGCCCCCAATGAGCATTTTAGACTGCCGACAACCCACTGCACTCATCCATAAGGATGAGTGCTGTGAGGTCATCCACGTCTGAAAGCCCGACAAACATGTGCCAGAAGACACACCACAGCAGGCTCTGGACCAATGAAAGGGGAGAGGCACCTAATTTGGCAAACCTATCCACCTCCACATCCCCAAAGATTCCCATGGACCGGGAACCCAGACAGTCGCACCTCCTCAATGAAGAAGATCTTGCCATCCTTTTAGAACACTTTTTTTTTTTTTTCCAACACCAATCTGGAAGTGAAGACACATTAATTAAGCGCCTTCAACGCAGCTTGGCTGTCCGAGCAGATACAAACACCTTTTTAAGTTCAAGAAACAACTGCACAAGCTGGGATTGGTTGATTCGGAGCCCTTTTGTAGACTGTATCAGGTGGAGGAGGAGACGGCCTCTCACCTGTTGTTTGATTGCGTTGAAATCGGCAGATTGTGGTACGAGATCTTTGGTACGATGAGACCGGAGGAAATCGTACTCCAAGAAGGACTGGTGGGGAAGGTTCTGGACCACATGAAGAGAGAAGGCTTCCTCTACTAGGTTTTGAGGGGTTGGCACAATAAGCCTCAAGGGGTAGGCTGCAGTGCCTGGGTTCGAGTCCCCTCCTCCCGTGTCATTCTAATTCTAATTATAAAATTAATTTAACAATAAATTAAATGCCAGAAAACATAGTTTTTCGTTTAATATTAACATTAATTAATATTAATTGTTTTACAAGGTTTCCTTTCAAATTGGACAACATTCCCTCAGGGATTGCCTTGCATGTTTACCTCATTTTATTTCCTTTTTTTAGATTGTTCTGGAAAAAATATATTTTTAACTATCTTACCAATTTTATTTTCAGGACTTCGGTCAGGAATCTATTTGCAAGAAATTACATCAATTTTATTTTTTTTTTGCATACGTTTCGATTAATATAACATCGCCATTCATGCTAAATGCATTAGCTGTAATAGATACGAAAATATGATAAGTAGTTTCTATTTTCTTCTTCTTCTTCTATCAAGGTATTTACCTAAACAGAATTCCTTGCACCAATTAGCCAAATATTTCCATCTCGCATAGCGCTGCCAGCTATTTTGCGGCCTTCCTCTTTTTTTTGTCCAGTTCAGGGCCTTTTTTATTTTTTTTGGAGGTGCGGATCGTTCATACGAAGGACATGTCCTTTGTACAGTAGTCTCCTCTCATTAATCTTATCTATAACAGGGCGTAATAAGCCGGTAATTTCACTTATGACCATATTTGGACTGTCTTCCTTTAAACACCTTGGATATTCCTTTAAACAGCCAGGGTATTTCACATCCTTGCTTTCAATGTCCATCCTATGGATCTATATAACATAAGCTTTTCATTAAGGAGGTGTATATTTTTTGTTTGTTGGGAATGCTTACCGCTCACTAACAAACTACAGAATGTAGCATCCGCATAGCTGTTTTTCCCTCAATTATTTTGTCCTTACATCTTCATAAGTACCGTCATTACTCTAAATAGATATCCAAATATGTGACGCTCGAATGTTTTATAATTATGACGCCGTCGTTAAGTACGAAATTAAAGACTTGTGGCCGGCCTGTAATATTATAATTGCATTTATTCCAATTTATTTCTAGGCCCCAATTCGGACGTTTCTCTCCAAGTTTTCCAGGACATATAGCTGGCATCTTATACATATTGAGCATCGATTGATACTAATTTATCCTTGCAAGTCAGAGAGTACGGTGCTCTGATGTCTTGAGACTCCCATTATTTCACATATTTCTTCCAGGCTTCTAGAGCCGCCTGAATTTAAACAATAGAGGTGCCAAACATCAACCCTGCTTAAAAGCTTTGCATAGTTTTAAAAGCAGCGGTTAAACCTCATAAGTTTACTCGGGCTGTAGTAGATCCGCTTGTAGAAACAACGAATCAAAGACATTCATGAAATCTGCTCCTATACCAACATTTTTCAATGACCGAACTAACTTATCTCTAGAACAGTAATTCTTTCCTTATTCGTTATTCTTATTTCGAAATTGTTTCTTATCTATCTTATGATATACTTAACGTTAACTTATATTTTCTAATAATTTACATATAATAACCAAAACTATATGACTAGGGAGCAGTTCTTCGAATACTTTCAATTATTATGTGTTACAAATATTGTAAGTTAACATTTTTATTAGACATCAATGGCTTTACTGATGTATTTCTTTATAGTACCTTTATATGGCAGCCATTAGAGCATTGGGTGCTTTTGTCATCGGAGATCGGAGACCTTCATCGGGCCTAGTAAGAACAAATTCCTCACCGGGCACTGTAGACTCAGAGGACACTTGAAGAAGCTGGGTTTGGAAAACGAAACACGTACAGATTCTATAGGGAGATGAAGGAAACTCCTTTACATTCCTAACGGACAGCGAGTCTGCCATCCAGAGAAGATTTAAAAAACCTGGAAGAGCGAAATATCCCCTCTCTAGAGCCCGCTAGAATATTAGGATTCCTTAGGGATCTTAAACTGATGGAGGTGTTGTAGATGGTGTTAGCCTGGGACATCAGTTTCAGTGTTACGGACAGAGTGCGGCACTCAGGAGGCATAGCACAATAGATTGTGAGGTCGCAGTGCATTGGCCCCGCCTTTTCCCACCAAAAAATACTATTATATATTACTTTTATTTTTTCGATAATCATTGATAATTTGTGTTGCCAACAGTACAGTGATCTTTCATTTCATTTGTAAAGAATTTTTAGAAAATGTAGATCTCCAATAGAAATTCTTATTTCAATATAAAAGTATGAAATTCTAAATTTGACAATTGAAATATTTGAAGATTTCCCATTTATTTTATAATTAATCTTTTCTTTTTTTTTAAAGCTCGACAGTAATTATTATCATTCGCGCTATTTTATTATTATTATTATTATTACTAGTATATTTAAATGTAGATTTGATTGAGAGAAATAGTGATTTATCAACTGATATGTATATCTTCTGTGATTCCAGTACACAAATTTTCTGCCCAAAATTCACACTGTATTTCTTAACGAATAATTTTCCTTTTTCTAAACAGATATTCTCCAAAACGGCTATAACAACTTTCTTTAATCTTTCAGTACTTACTATAAATATTAGTTCAATCAAATTATTCTGAAAAAAAAAATTGATTTCATTGGTATTTTCCATGAGCTGTTAATTTACCTAAATCCCCGTTTTATCAGATTATCATACTATATTCTACAGTTCCTCCATTGTATTATATCTAAGTTGAAGAAATACTATGTATGTTACCAAATACATTTATTCACTAAATATTAAGAAATGTAATAACTAGAAAGTAATGTGAATATTTCACAAACTATATAAATTACTGAATACATTTAGTAATCATCTTTATTTCAGATTTTTTTTTTTTTTTGTTACAAACTCTCTGTTTTGTTTTTTCTGTTCATTTGACAAAAATTCTGTTATGAACAGAATAATTTGAGATTGCCTAAACGGATTTTTCTACGAAAACAAAATAAACATAACAGGCGCCAGTCTGGTTTGAAACAGAAGCACTTATAAAGTATGTCGACCACACACAGAATACGAAGAGTACGTGTTTGAAAGAAAACAGTCGCTTGTGGCTTACATATCCCTTTTTTTTTTTTTTCTTTTTTATGTATTATGATGTTTTAGTTGACTAAGGATAAAAATGGATAAGTATGGAAGGTTACAAAAAAGTTTTGGTTAATCTTAACAATGTTTTGACTGTGTAGTGAAACTACCTAAAATGTAGAGCAAATTTCTTCATTAAAAGTAAACAGAAAAAACAAAAAAAAAAAAAATTACATCCATTAACATGAGTTACCATTAAGATATGTTGTAATAAACTATTGACGGGGCCCACCCAGATGATTGTCTAAATAAGTTAGTAGTTCATCAAACTCTACAATACCCACACAGAGTATTACAGCACAGCTGTGGTTCTTATAATTATTTACTAGCAAGAAAAATCCTGTCTGGTTTTATATATATACTTTAGTTGTTGTACATTTCACATCCATTCTATTTAGTTCCCTTATTCGTTTCCTTATTAAACACTAAACGATACTCAGGAGTATTGTAAGTGAAGTGGTTGTATTTGAGGGAAGTAGGAAAATAGTTTTACCCGTATCCACACAATGGTCGATTTCCTCCTTGTACATCTAGATCCTTGCCGCCATGATCTACGTTAGACATATATTATACTCCCTATAATTCTAATAAATAATGCATTCACTTTGAACTTCTTTAGCAATATACGTAAAACTTAATTATCTAATAAAGTACACCAACAGTGTCGACTATATCATCATGTGAATTAGTTTTGAAATCTTATCTATCGGTTAAACAATGAAAATTTCACAAATATAGGCCTAAAAATAATTCTCGTATGAAACATTCATCTTGAGAACATACAAAATGAGTGGAGAAGCTACCCAATGGTAACACTCCAAAACTATACAAAATCACTATTGACTCTCTTCACTTGAGAGGAGATCACGAGGCCATTGTCTTTTAAGACTTTCTAGGAGAGTTATTAGGAAGTGAATTAAAGGGTTTGTGTGAGTCTGTAGGTTAATATGGAATTTCCTGTAACGGGTTTGGGCGACTTGTGCAATGAACGGTAATATTAAAATCAGTGTGTATGGTTCGGTTGGAGACGTAAAAAAGGAGCGTTTACAATGAATGTTACGGTGGATTCTGGATTGTAGGGATTGGAGTCTTTGGAGATTTGAGCGTTGGTTGAACCCCATAGTTCTATCTCATACGCCCAGATAGGCTTTAAAATAGAGGTATAAATTAGTCTTTTGTTGTCTAGTGAGAGTTTAGATCTGTTGTTCACCAGTAGTCTTTTAAGTTGTCGAAAGCGTCTGTTTAGTTCTATTCTTTTAAGTCATGTATGAGGATTCCATGTAATTCTTAAGCATAAAGTAAGTCTTAAACCCGTAAAAATGACCAATTTTCTTTTAGCTTCAAATTTTTCCGAACATAATATAGATGATGGGCAACAAATACCTACCCAGACAGGTGGTAAAAATAAAATCTTATATAAAAGTATTCAACGAACTCTATTATATTAAATTCCATAGATAGTATTCCAAGTTTAAAGGAGGTGTATGTGAGAATTTTGAGCACTTCCTAGGGCTATTATCCTGAGAATAATACAAGTTGGATTAATAATTCTTATCTTGACTTATGCTTCACCAATCTATGCTGAAGTTCTAAACAATAACAAACTTAGATCCATGTTGATGCGAAACAATAGATTCCTTATCAAATACTCTACAGAATCTAGCTACATTACATATTTCCGCACAATATCATATGGATATCATAAAACAATATGATACATAAAACAATACAATATCAGGGAAGCGAAGTGGTTAGCATGCTGGACTTTCACGCGGTGGACCCAGGTTTGAGTCCAGCTATGCTGCCCTTAGATTTTTTCTTCCTATGGGCCTCTACAGCTCACTGTCTGGTGATGGACAGTGTGGTCTGTAACGAGTGAACACTGTCTGGTGGCCGGCAGTACACTGAGACGGCTCCGGGCGCCTATGACTATAGATGTTGACGCTCCTTAAATTAAAAAAAAAAAAAAAAATACATCATAAAATACAACTTGCCAATCAATTTAAAAATTTAAGAAATAGGTGCTGCCTACACTTTTATTCATCTCTGGCTTTAAATATAGATACACAAGTGTCGTATGAGGAAGGCTTGCATCCTGGACATATTCCACATATGGTAGCAATAGTATCTAAAAATTTTTTACACATATATAGCCTAATAAATGGAAGCAAAGACGGACATAGTGGTTGGATACTAAACGATGAAAGCCTGAAATATATACAAAACAAAATCGCCTTGCGGAGAACTGCTCCAACAATCATGCTGAGGCTCTTGCAGTATTGAAATTGTTGGAATACTTCAGAGATTATACGTCAATTATAATTGACGTTTAATCAATTATTTGAAAACGCAGCTGGCAGATTTGTACCTATAAAAATGGGCAGCCAAATGACCTTGGACTCGCTAAGGTATCCGGATAATCATCTGTCATTGTTTGAAAATACCCGGAAGAATGGTGGCTGTACTCCATAACTTACGCTGGTTGGTTGGCTGCACAAAGTGCATAATTGTTGGCGAAGCAGCTTCTAAGGATATAACTCTTGATGTTTCGCAAACTTGTATACCTCGCACCCATGCCTTGACTAACCTAAGACGATTTCGTAATTTCTAATGGAATAAATCTTGGATAACAAGCATAAATAGGAACAATACAAAACTGTTTTTGTTTTCAACGATCTTTGGCTAATTTAAACAATCTCTTATTTTTAAACTCACCCAGATACTGAACAGGCATGGAATGTTTCGCGAATAGCATCATCACTTTAAAATCCCAGCAGTATTTTGTGAATCTCCTTCTCCGCAGAAATGACTCACTACTCTTGGAATGCCAACAATTTGAGCCCAGCCATCGATCTATAATTCAGGCAAAATTCTCTGACTGCTTCGAACTTCACCGGTGTTATAACCAGTAACTTTTCTTTTTACCTGTGACCATAAGTTTTTTATTTTACTTTATTTATTTGTTATAATTTTTGTATATTATCTATATAAAGTTTAAAGATTTGTTAATAAAATACCTACTGTTAAATTTTGATAACAATTCTCTCTGTGATGCGTACAGGAAACATCTAGAATTTTTTTTTCATAATTGGCATTCTGGGGAACTCAAAAAGTTGTCGGTTGAATAATGCACTTATCTCCCTGCATTTAATTAAAGAACATTGCATACCTCGATAGTTTCATTTAGAATTATATGCACTTCTGGTTTAGGCTGCTAGAAAGAGAATGGCCAACAAGTCAAGAGACATAAAAACAAATAAAGAATTATAATTTCTTCTTTCATGAAAATAAAGACATCCTAACAAATTTTTACTTAAAAGTAACATATTGCAATTTAAATTTAGTATCGATTTAACACGATTATTGTGGTGGTGAGGTGTTCATCATTATTCTCTGTGATGTTGAGGTGTTCTCAACTTTTTATTTTCCAAATTTATACATAAGTTTTTAAATTTGTTATATTTCGAAGATTATTTAATAGTTGTTTTTTTTTTTTATGCCTTGAAAAAGACAATATATTTGTCGAAACGTTGGCAAGAATTTAAGTTTTCTATTTTTTTTTTTTTTTAAAAAGACCGAATCTCACAATCCTTTTCAAAAAATTATCTTCCAATAACAATAATAATGAGATTAAAATATGATATTTTTTACATATACTATGTAAATCTATTGCAGATAGCCCCGCACACAGTTCTGGATAATAAATTGTTTTATGTATAATTCTAGAAAGATATAAGCAACACCTTATTGCAACTGATTGAAATAAATTATTTAGTAATATATATGTAATATATTTTGGGGAAGCTCAAACCTAATGAATAACACTGTTCAGCAATATTTAAATAAGACTATTCTCTTCCGTGTTATAAGGGTTTTCTCTGAAATAAGATTATCAGGGCCTTATAGTTATACATTTAAAATAAACAACGAAATATATATACAATAAAAACTAAGAATACTTGCTCTCTATGTAATCATAACGAATCAGAGACTTTGATCCATATATTTATATAGATTGTTCCGCATATGAAGCTCTTAGACAATCTAAGAACCACTTCACATTATAAGAACAAATAATCCTTAATGTAGAACTTTTGTCTTGTAATCAATAATTTCAGCAACTGAAATATGTTTAGAATTTATAATTATTAGAAAAATATATTTAAACTGAGATCCTCTCTTTTGGATAACTTATAAATTCTAAATTTCAGTATATTATGAGAAATTAATTGTAATTTAGCAGTTTCTTTTGTATATGGTATTTCCTTTAGTAGATAAAACAGTGAAAAAAAAGTAACGCAGTTTATTTATATAGCACGTATATACTCCTTTTATACATAAAAAATATTTAAATATTTTCTTAATATGATTTGGAAAAGTAGACAGTTATTGTTTTTGTTTTTAAAGATTTAATAATCCTGCTTGCGGCTCCAAATGATTAAAAAGAAAAACTGAAAGTTTCTTTAAGCGGCTATCTAATACGTATCAGCCATGGAGACATACAAATAGAAACGCCGAAGTAGTGGGGGGTGGAATGGAACAGTAACCAGATTGTGGGAGAGAAAGAATAATATGGGTGTACATTATACAGAGAACCGGTATTTATATTATATATTTTTCTTTTTTTTGTGACCAACACAGCCAGCCATTCTTGCTGACCATTGACCTGTTCATCTGCACTCATGCAACAATGTTGAAGAAAATATATCTTTCATTAGTGTTGTTTTTTTTTTTTTGCTATTAATGCTTCGTGAACTGGGGGGAAAATAAATAAATAAATAAATAAATAAATTGTTTCATTCTTTTTCTCCTTTTTGTTATGAATTTTTTTAAAGCACACACCATTGCAGTCTGATAGTATTTCTTGTAAACCATTTTTTATACGGTTAAATCTGATCACGTGATTGCAACTTAAGAAGTAAACAAATATATATTTTTTTTTTACACCCACATGGTGTCTGTAATGTGTCCATCCACCTTTGGATCAACCTAGGTGGTGATTTTCATTTTTTTTTGGCTCTTAATATTTTGCAATATCTAAGAATATGTGTATATTGTATATTTATGGTTAATTTATTCCAAATGTAAATCCTATGTAAACTTATATTTATTTCAAATGTACATTTATATATTATAAATAACACACAATAAAAAAAAATAATATATTCTTGAGATTATATTTCAGTAAAATAATGAGTAAAAAAAAAAAAATAAATAAATAAATATCAAGCCACCAATAATGTGAAGAATGTTTGATCAATTTTTGCACTCTAAAGCGGCCTCTACACGGTCAATAATATTGTCAATATTGGTATTGACAATATAACCATCAATACTCGTGCTAACCGGTCTCAATACTTTAAACTTTACTCAGTACTTACTACTTCTGCCACTAGAAGAATGAATTTACGTGGTTTTACTCGTTTTATTTTTTTTTTTGCTGGTTTTTCCCTTCCAAAAAAATGAATAATCGTACAAAAGCTTGCGTAGCTATTACTTTGGCGTTTGGCACTGCATGAAAGAATGGTTGAAGAAGAGAGATGAATATTCTCATTTACTTACGAATAATGGATGAACCTATCTTTAAGAAACTATTACAGATGGTTGAACCATTTTTGAAAAGACAGGACAGAAATATGAGAGAAAGTATAAGTGTTAGTTAGGGAAAGATTAGCCTTAACTCTGAGGTACTTGGCCACAGGAAGAAAATTTTTGAAGACTTCAAGTTTTAGTCAGCAAAGCTGCAATAGAAATCTGTGAAACCTTTATATAATATGTCCTACAAGACTTTTGAAAAAAATTACAATCACCTTTAAAAATTGTATGATTGAAGTTTTATTTTAATAACCACAAATCATTCCAAAGTACTTTTGTAAGGTATTGTATCAACGTTGTATAAAACTATTAAACTGAGTATTGATGGAAAGCATCAGAGACATTTTCCGTGGTAGCCTGCTTCATTTTGTGGTCATCGACCGGTTTCGGGCGTTCGCCCATCTTCAGGATGCGTTTTTTAGACAGTGTGACAACACAGACTCGCACAGAGCAAACTTAGTTTCACACTAACTGGGACGTATTTTTAAAAAACTTTTAAAAATACGTTTTTGTTTTTTTTTTTGGAGTTTTTTAAAAATACGTCTCAGTTAGTGTGAAACTAAGTTTGCTCTGTGCGAGTCTGTGTTGTCACACTGTCTAAAAACTGCACTGTGTAAAAGATGCTTTCCAGCTTTGCGGAACCAACCACCACAACAAATTGATGGAAATATTAACGCCGCCGCTACACTGTCAATATTATCGTCAATATCCCCTCCAATTCTCTGTATTGATACACGAAAATCAGAAAATCTGGATTTCATCAATACTATTATCAATACCGACCGTCAATAAAAGTTTTTCACCTTACACGGTCAATATTTAATGTCAATAGGCTAAGGTGTTGTCAATATTATTGACCGTGTAGAGGCCGCTAAAGTTGCATGTAGCCTTCATTGTCCAACAAATATATAAAACATATCTTTTGAAATTTAATCAATAAAGTATTTAATTTACATAATAAAAAACAAAAAAACAACGTACCATTAGTATAGATATTGAAACTGTAACAGTTGATTCAAAATGATGTCTTTTTACCTGGTCGCCATAAATTTGTCAACATAATATCTCTTTATTTTTCTTGTTTCAATTTAAAATATTCTATCCTACAAATAATGGTGAATTATATTATATAAGAAATAAAAGAATATTTTTTTTTCTAAATGGTGAATATTAAAATAATAAAATAACATGTTAATTTTTTAAAAAAGAATGCCAGGTGGCTGAAAGAAATGTTCCGCTTATATTAATGTATCAAGGACGTTGGCGGTTCTATCTCTTTAGTGAATACTAATTGAATTCATTTAAAATCTCCAGTACAATGTAATTTACTGTATTAAGATCGCATAATATCTATAATATTTATTATTAATAATTGTATAATTAATTATTTTTATTTAAGTGTTTATTTTGCAGTGTTGTCCCATCCCAATCGTGTTGTAGTCACCCAATTTGCCACATCCAACACTACCCGAACA
Organism: Triatoma infestans; assembly: GCA_011037195.1. Classification (NCBI taxonomy): domain Eukaryota; kingdom Metazoa; phylum Arthropoda; class Insecta; order Hemiptera; family Reduviidae; genus Triatoma; species Triatoma infestans. The sequence goes on along the minus strand of JAAEAF010005624.1, from coordinate 34,836 downwards.
TACTTCACGACGGTTGAAGCGCCACTGTCCAGTGAATGAATGATGTTTTGGCTTTTCTTTGTAGAGTTTCACTAATGTGTGAATTCTCATCTTACGCTCTTCACGTTATTTGTATTTGTATTTATCATATTATAGCGACAATTTCCCTTAATGTATATTTTGCTGCAGTTGTGATACAAATATGAAATAAAAAAAAACTTTTTTGCACCATATAAACATTGTTATTTTCTTATCAGTAATGTGCCTACTGATAGTTATAAGAAATTTAACGTAGTGATTACAACGAATAATTATTGTTACATAATTTTACTATAAATAAAAGAAGGAGACACTAATCTTTATTTCTTTGTGGTTTTGATTATAACATTAACCAAATCTTTATTATTGCTGGAAAAACCAACATATTATTGATATGACTTCTGTTGGGCTATCTACACATCCCTGCAACTATCAATATAAATATTGGTGGGGAAACCAGCCTTATCTTTTCAAATATTACATATTTTAATCTCGTTCTGCCGCCTCTTCCGTTTCTATTCTCTCCGTTACTTATTGCTGATAAGGGAATCCTATGCAGCAGCATCTAAAGTACTGGACATCCATTTTTCCGAAACATTTTGATCTAGGTTAATGTATGCGCTTGTTTAGAGTTGTTTCTGATATTATTCTATAATATATGTGACGTATTGTGTATATGTTTGACTGAATTAAAGTGATTTAATTATCTGTTATCGTGTATTCACTATTTTTATACTGTTCTATATTTTTATTTTGTATTTGCTAATGAAATTATAAATGCATTATTTAATTCTTTAATTAAATGCATACTTTTACTTCCCAAAATCATCAGTTGCGGCCAGAACCACGACTTTCCAGATAGCTACTAGTTTCAGGCGGGCTTAACGTCCAACTACCAATTGGTACGCAATTGCGTGACGTGGACGAGAGCGGAAGCAACTACTTTTCATTTAACTTTTCTTTTTTTTTTTAAATGAACATAAAAGGTAGCAGTTATACGCGGGACTCGAACTGTGGTCCTCCCATGTTCATAACCCACTTACCCGCTTAATAACACTTATAAATTACAGCCAAAAAAATAATGCTGTAACTGTTGTATAATCAATGTAATAAATGATAATTAATCTCTGTTTTATGCAAAGTTTTAAAAATTAACATTTCATCCTACCCAGAATTTTTAGCAAAAAAAAAAGACGCTGGATTTTAAATTACTCTATTTGGCTCTGTAGACTATATATATTTGTAAATTCTTTAGAAAGGGTGTGCTTAAGAATTTAAAGTGAAGGAACTTGATTTTTCTGAGTGCTTCGTTCCATTAAAAATTTTTAACCTTTTTTTTTTCTTAATTTAGGACAAAACAGACAAACAAATTTTGTAGATTATTACACCAATATAAAAATATAAAACTCTTTCTGTAAAAATTTACATAAAATCTTTTATAAATAAATATGTTTTTTTGGTTTATTTAGAAATTTACAATCTGGATTATATAAATACAATGAGTAAATAATTTGATGAAAGAAATGAAGCTGTAGGCTGTGAGGGGTAGGAGGAGATAACCTACCCAGCGGTAACACTCTGTACAGGATACCGGTACTATTATATATTTAAATAATTAATAAGTGTGTTCGTGTGTGCGCGTGTGAAGTGTAGGTTTTTAGGAAATAGCAAGTGAAGAAGATTAATTATTAAAGTTACCGGTTTTTATTTATTGGATTCAAATAGCACTAATCAGTACCAAAGAAAATCTCAAAAGTTCTTAATACGTGGTGAGTAACTTTAGTTATGTGATAGATATGAGATAGGCTAAACAAAGCGATTAGAAATTGATCGAAAGAGCGAGAGATGTTATTTGTAATTTCTTTTTTTTTTGTTCTTACGTTGTTGTTATGGCGCTCGCAAGGGGTATCGGTTGCATGCAGTTACTTGGGGACTAGTGATCCCTCGGGTTACCACAGCTCACTTCTCCATACTCTTCGTCATAACAGTACAAAATATACTTAAACTACATATACTTTACACTTTACAGACAAGGACAAACACAGCACACAAACTAGGGGCTCCATCTTTAGTTAATTAGGGTATGCCAAGGGAGAAGGAAGGGATTAGCTCAGTGGTAGCACGATGGACTAGCAACGCGGAGGTCTCGGGTCCCAATCCCGCAGCAGCATGCTGCCCTTAGATTTTCTTTTCCTACTTCCTAGGAGTCTCTTACAACTCACTGTACGGTGATGAGCAGTGTTGTCTGTAGCTAGAGAACACTGCTTGGAGGCCGGCAGTGCACTGAGAAGGCTCCGGGGGACACAATATATCTTTCAGGTCGCCGTACGATAATCCCCTACAACAATCTATCATCTACGTTATTGTATAAAAGGCATAATGAGGTCGTTATAAAGAAAGAGGTTAGAGATTATTATAAATAAATTAAGAAAAACTCTCTTCCGAGTTGCTTTGAATGGAATGTTGTTCGTGGGTTTGAACCACGCTTTAATACATAAGTCAACAACATAAGTTTGAATATATGGCGTTTATTATTCTGTAGGTAATTGACATCAGTATTCCGATTTAACACGATTAATCATTGATTGTATTTTAAGAAAACAATCTATGGGGGGGGGGAATTGCAAATTCTCAAAACATTTTAAAATCTATGTTCAAAACGTTTTTCAGTTTGTTTATAAGATATACAAGAATTATGGATCCACCGCTGTTATAGTATAAATTTAATTAGAAATTTCAATTAATTTTTTTGAATAATCGAATTAAATAATTTCATTAAGGAAGATAAATTGTCCGTTTTCATATTGTACTTCATGCTTGCTTGCATAATTAGTGAAAACAAGGAAGCAGAATTTGCCCGGGAGGGGGGAGGCAGGCTACGAATAATAGTAGCCATTGTCACGAAGGAGATAGCTGTATCTACGGTCATGAATACGAATGTCCGGTTTGGCATATCCAAACAAAATACAAACACACACACACACACATACACATTGTATTTTGGAATATATAGAGGGAATGAGATAATATAAGCGGGATATTTCAGTGTTTGTAGAGAAGTGTGGAGTAGAGGAAAGTGTGCGTGTTAGAGATAGGATGATGGGGGCAAGATTGATATGGCCTTGTGGATATCTAGCTACCAAGAGACCTTGTACTATATCATCATCCTCCTTCAACTTCATACATACAGACTGATTGCCTCTCCCAGTTACACTCATTCTCTCCCGGGCAATATCTGGCTCCCACTTTCACATACTCAACTAACTATATTCTCTTCGTTCTATATCTAGCTGGTCTTATTCTCTCTCTTCTCTGTAAGTCCTCTCATGACAAACTCAGTCAATGTTCATATCATTTAGTATCAAAATTGACTCACTTGTTTTGTTGTTGGTACAAGCTGTTTCTCAAACTTATCTAAACATAATACCCCAACTCTTTGTTCACTGGCTCACACATATCAGCAAATTACTTCTTCTAAAAACGGTTCCCTTATCAAAACAAAAATACCAGAGAGAGATTCATAAAAAAAAAAAAAAAAATTAATATTTAAAATAAAACAGATAATAATCTACTTTTAAAGATATAGAATTATTATTCTTAGTCAAATACAATCCATAATATTATATTATCAATTTCCCATGATCTTAATGATGGATGTAGAAGGTTTGATAAGCGATTTTTTTTTCAAGCTTTGCCAGCTTTCCGTTTTCATCTTACTTTATAACATACATGTTTATCAAGATCTTCTGCAAGTTTCAATGTTGGTCATAGCAGTTTTATCATGAACAACAACAACCTGGAAATAAACTCATCGCAAAATGATTACCAGATCCAAAAATCCAGATCAGTAAAATGTTAATTTTGGTTGACCGATTTTTTTTTTTTTAACTTTAGGCGCGTCAACATCTATGGTAATTGACGCCCGGAGCCTTCTTAGTGCATTGCCCGGCCTTCGGACAGTGTTCTCTCGTTACAGACAACACTGTCTATCGCTGGACAGTGAGCTGTAATATGCTTCAATTTCCTTAACTTGACTGATTCTTGTTCAAAACCTTAATTGTTGAGTCCCATGCTAACGTTTAAAATAAAATAGCAAATAAAATAAGAAATATGTATGTGGATGGAACCGCAATGATGGATCCGACATATGGTATTTTATCCGTCGTAGCATGCATATTCATTTTCTTCCTGACCGATTTCGGATTTTTATCCCATCGTCAGAGAAAAAAATTCACCAATGTTTCGTGTAGAAGTTCACTTCAACGGTAATGTTTCTGTTATAATCATACTTGTTGGTTTCTTTATACGTTTAATAACCATGCGGAACGACAAAAAATATTATTACAAAAATTGATTCATTATCATCTTGTTTAGTTTACAATTGTCTAGCATTTATTAATCTAAAAATATTTCCACTTTGTTTATAATAAGAAATATGGCTGCCTGAATTTCTAAAGGCGATTTTAAAGGCTTATATTGCTTTTAATAGATTCACACATTCGTTTGAGAAAAAAAAAACTGTAATAAAATACTTTTTTAATTATAATGTCAGCAAAGTTGAATAAATTACACTTTAGAGACATTTTCCGTGGTAGCCTGCTTCATTTTGCGGTCATCGACCGGTTTCGGGCGTTCGCCCATCTTCTGGATGCGTTTTTCAGACAGGGTGACAATATAGACTTGCACCACAACAATTACATTTTATTTTATTTTGTTACTAAAAACTACGGTTTTTATGTTAAACAAAGTTTCTATATTATGTTCATTGTAACACCTATTATGGAAAGATCACGTTCTTTGGAATTAAGTGAATAACTTTTAACTTACAACGCCAGTTTTGTTTAACAACCTATTTGACTAATTTTTTAATACAAACCTATTTCATCATAATGTCACAAACGACATCATCTACATTTCAATTTTTTTTTAAATTTGATCATATTTTTACCGGTTTTCTCTTGTACTTGAACAAGTGTGAGTAACAAGTAACAGAAACATTACGTTGAAGTGAATGAACTCTCTATACGAACTTGGTGAATTTGTTCTGATGATGGATGAAAATTCGGAAACCGGTCAGGAAGAAAATAAATATGCATGCTACAGCGGATAAAATATATCAGATAAAATAAGAAAGTTTTAACATTCTTTTTAACTCGCTTTTGCGTTTTTAAGTTTTGCTAACCACAAACACACACACACACACACACACATACAAACACCAATTTCTAAAAAACCACTTTCTCTGACTCAGATGGCCTTAAAATGTATATATCCTGTGAAAACTCAGTAATAAAAATTTGACAAGGTCGTAATATTTCCTCTATTCCTCTTACTAGGAAAAGAGAAAGTAATGAAATGTGTAATGGTGTGGATGTTGTGTGGTAGCTTGAGCGGTTTTTAAAAGGGCTTGTAAGCATGTTTGAGATAAAGGTAGAAGTATTAGTAATATCAAGAAATCACCACTGTTTTTAAAATAAATATATTGTCTCCAAGTAAATTCAAGAGTACTTTACAATATCACAATTATAAATCAGATGTATATCTAGAATAAATGCAAAGCTCTTTTGTTTTAACTTATATATGTCTGGCATTGATTTGAAAAGAGCGATTCCTAAAGTGTTCTGTTCTGGTTTTGGAAGCAGAATGCAGACTTTATTGTTTGAAGGCAGAAGGCAGACTGTTCTTGTTTGAAGGCAGAAGTCAGACTGTTCTAAGGAATGCTCTCTCTCTCTCTCGCGGGGGGGAATTTTCTTTTACAAAAAGAGTTACTCTAACGGGTTTTTGTGCCTTCGTTTTCCTAATAGCAATGACCCAAATTTACAGTACCTCACTCTAAAATACACTCTTTTTAAAGGTAATTTCACAGCACTAAGATAAATTTAAAATAATAAAATTAGATTTTTCAAACTATAAAAATATTCTAAACTAATTTTAAAAACTATTATTTTCTTTTATTTCTTTCTTCCACTACAGTAAAAATGGCTGTTTGACTTATAAGTCGATGAAAAATAAAAAAAAGGCAAAAATAATTGGCTTTACCAACACCAGAATTCTTAAGTTCTGGCTAATCACATTCTAATCACCAAAGATAACATTACAGCCCGTACCACAAAATTAACTTACATTTTACACGCTCAATCAACGAAGGAAGTAGATAATCAGCAATATTGTATTAATATTTTTTTATCAATATAAGGGGTTTCTCGGGGTTTGGTGGCAGGGCAGATCCTTCAGCTGGCCGTATCGCAGAATCCATTTTGTATGGAAGATTACGTTTAAACGTAATAATATTGTTACATATTTTTAATCTGACCTAATTATTAAGACAACCAAGTGGTTTACTTTACTAAAAACTTTGGCGGTAATTTGTGGAAAATATTGTGGAAGGCATTTTATTTATCTAACCCTCTCTCTCTCTATATATATATATTTATATATATAATATCGCCAAAGCAACGTTCATATCTCCAACTTTGTTCTGGTAGGGTGCTTACCAGTCGTCAGTAGTGGTAGGTGTAGATTATTGTGTAGTTCATAAGCGACTCCTACTGATCTCATTTCTTCATACAATTTTCTTACTTTATCCTAAACTTCTATTTCACCACTTACCACATATATGCACAACAGATGTTTACACGTCACTTATTCACCCTCCAAAAGAATGGAAAATTTAATATATATATTTTAATAAAAGGCTTCATACATTTCTTCACGTTTAGAACTAAACCAGTCTGTTCCCTATTTGGTCCGTTAAAATTATGGAATTTTTTTGTCAAATTTTATTCAGTGGCAAAATAATGCAAAACTTTTGTTAAAATATTACTTTTCTTTAAAAAATAATTCTTAAGGCAGCGTTTTTTTAAAAACGAAATTAACTTGCTGAGAAACCACAAAAAAATAAATAATTAAATCTATACAGTATTATTTTCTCACTACTCAAATTACATAACACAAATTGCTATAGTTTTATAAAAGTGCACATCTAAATATATAAAAATTCAGCATCCGTATGTTTGTGGCCGCAAAACTCGAAAAGTAGTCGATGGATTGACATTAAATTTTTACACAACGTTGCATTTCTATATAAGAATGTTTATATAAACTTTTTACACCGAAGTTCCCACGGAAACGGTAACTTCTCCGAGCGTTTGCTTCGATTGGCAGAAATAGACAGACTCAGATGCCTTGCGATGGTGGCGCGCTCGCTGAACCACTTTCTCAACTACTTATAAGTACCTCTATTCCGAAATTCCCACGGAAACGGGAATTCTGAGCTAAAATCCGTTTCAAACGGCCATATTACGTTAGCACTTGCTTCTTCAGGTATTGCTGCTAAGTTGATGGAAGGAGGTAGAACAGCGCATTCAGTTCTTAAACTGTCATGACTTAAACATGCACTTCAAGAAAAACCCAACATATAACATTTCTAAAACAACAGGAATGGGTTCTTCGGGCGTGCAAAATCATTGTATGGGATGAGTGTACAATGCTTATAAGAAGTCATTGGAAGCATTAGACCATACATTGAAAGACTTGCGAAATAATCAGGTTCCATTTGGTGGAGCATTGGTGTTACTAGTCGGTGACTTCTGGCAAACATTTCCAGTGATATCTCGCTCAACACCCAGCTGATGAATTTCATGCCTGCTTGAAATATTCACCTTTTTGGAGCCCAGTAAAAAAAAAAAATCATTTTACAACGAATACTAGAGTTCAACTTCAAAACGATCCAACAGCTGCCATATTTTCAAGACAATTACTCGAACTCGGTAACGGCACTGCTCCTACAAATCCGGAAACGCGAAAAAAAACCACCTTCCCATCTATTGTACATTCAAAAGAAAAATTATTAGACAGGGTATTCCAAAGCATCGAAACAAATTATCAAAATAATGCATGGTTAAGCCTAAAAAATTAGACTGAGCCACAGCAAAGCGTGGTCGGGTTAGCTAGTTATTTCATAAAGCTTCATTTAATTTTTCTCAGCAGAAAACTGTCTGAAGTGAAAGCTCTTGACTTTCTTTTTGTTCTTACTCTATTCCTCGTTACCATACGAAGTGTCTAGGTTGTACGAAAGGTCTTCCAGAGGTCTCTGTTCTGGGCCATCTGCCGGATCACCACTTTAATGCTCTTTTAATTGATACACGATATATCGGATTATCTTTCCATGAGGTCCTTTTTTTTTCCTCTTGAACTTCTCGAGATTGCACTACTATCATTTTCATGAAGTCTATATTCCTCATAATTTCCATATTTCTTCCTCCCAAATATCTTTTCCACCATTCTTTCCTCCCGTTTAACTTCCCCCTTCATTTCCACAATCTCGTTTTCTGATTTTTCTTTTCATATTTAGTTTGACTTCACTTACTAATGTTGTCTAATAACAAGTCACTTCCTATCTCTCATCCTCTCTTTACGCAAGAATATTATAAACTATCTATATATTTCAATATATTCCTACACCCCATATTGAAACCTATTCTAGTATAATAGAGTTGATGAGGAGAGAAATTAGCTTAGATTAATTAGACGAGATATTCATATCTCACTGTTATAATATAGCTATAATTTTACACAAACTGCACTGGACTTATAATGATTTTGATAGAATAAAAGGTGGGAGTAGAGATATGACACGATGATATGACATGATGCGATGTATGGTTGAATCTGATAGATAGATGTCAAGGTCTCTCACTCGCTTATATACAGGTTCTCCCCACCCTAGCCTGCTTAAATGAGAGAGTACCAGAGAGAGTCCATTTTCTCTTGGCCGGGCTTGGCTCTCTCTCTTGCGGTTACACTAGATTTTACGTTTTTACTCTGCCCTATCTTAGTAAATTTGTGTATTTTTTTATGATGAATTTTGATGTCCAAAATAATAAGAATATTGACAAAATCCTCTTCCATTTGTTATTTCGCCCAGTTTCTTTACCTTTAGGGAGGCCGAGCGTCTTCATAGCCTCTCCAACATTTTCCAATTTGTCCTTATTACTCTTGAAAATTGAAAGCTGCCTCATATGACGGCATAATGTGGTAACGGCATCATTAATGTCTCAAAGGGAAAATTATAACATATGTAAAAAAAAAGAAATGTAAGTTAAGCTTTAAAGTTTATATATTAAATTAATTCATGTGTTTATATAGCGTGAAATGTTCACTTTATTAAACTATACAAACTATTGCACACATAATGCAATGAACCTAGGTAATATTATAATATGATGTGCATCACAACTACTTTTATTGAATGGATTTGAAGTTAATTTATGTAAATTTTATTAAATATATAGAATACAGTTTATAAAATGCAACATTCAACTTTTTATGACTATCATAAAATATTCTATCTAATTATAATGATTCCAGAGGAATCATTTGAAATTTTAAACCATAAAATGAAGAAAATATATTGAATTACCCTGATCTTAACACATTTCTTTGAAATTTAAAAACACTGGCGATGATGGGGATTAACTGTTTATAAACAGTTTCTATGTTAATGTTATACAATTCTGATTATTCTAGTTTTTGCGATATCGTCCAGGATTAATTATTGTGACAGGATTAATGAACGGGTACAGAAAAAGTTTTTTTGTTTTCCTTTTTATAAAAAAAAGAGTGGGATGAATTATAAATTTGTTGTTTTTTTTTAAGATTTTTTTTTACGTAGTCCCCATTTCTAAAATTAACCAAGCACCAGGTGCAAATTTAATACTACAAACGTTGGAAATTTATATTATCTAGTTTGCTGAGAAGTTGGAGGAAGTAGGGAACATTTAGAAATTAATTATAATATCCATTTAGACTAAGTGGGGGTGCAGGGAAAGTTTGTAGAAGGGGAAGAACGGTTCGAGAGAAGTTTAGAAAGGCATGGTGCATCTTTTAAGTTTGATGAGGTACAACGAGAATGTGGAGTTATTTGGTTGGAAGCAGATGCAAATAATGTTAGATATTTTCTTGCTGGATATACACCCCTTAGTGTATAACATACAAGGTTATTAGAATTATACCATGTAGCTGCTCTGGCATAGCTTAAGGGTAATTGGTGTCTAACAAGAAGTTGTACCCAAGGGGAAGATGTTGGAAACCATGTGCAAGAAAGCAGCCCAGCCCGCTTGGTATTCCAACAGTAGAAGTAATTTTCATTTTCCTCCCTAACTATATAAAAGGCACTAATGTTAAGGGAAACCTTCTCCAGTGTTAGCCGTGCACTAAATGTACTTTCATTAAAGTCTGACCTCCCGGGAATGTTTACCGAGTATATAATTTCTTTCAAAGATTTCTTCTCTTTATTTATTTATTTATTTATTTTTTGTTATTTGCTTTCTGTTTGAACTAGGAGTATTACAATTAAGTTTAACTAAATTAAAATAAATATTAATTTAACAAATTTCTTCAGTATCTGTCCTTATTATTTTGGCCTAGATTTTCTTTCGGTAGATAAGCTGTCCGGCAAACTTAAAGATCACATTGTGCCTATTATTGCCTACCTCAGAACACTTTCAATCAAATCATACTTTAAAACAATCACCCAAACATTTTCCTACCGTATACCGGTATTTTCTGCAATTGCGTGACCGCCACTCTATTACGTACAACAAAATATGATTTATATTTCATGATAATAATAAAACTCTGTTAGAAATATCTTTAAAATAATGAAAATCATTAAAATAAAAAAAAATTGATTTAATTTCTATAATTTTTTTTTTCTCCAAGTTTTCATATATGTTTTTCTTATCAATGTTTTACTATATGTCCGAACATGTGGTAAAGTCAACCTTACGTTCCATATATGTAACCTAGCTACAGTACACTTGGGGATTCCTCGAGATATTTCGAGTTATCTGTTTTATATATAGCGGAAATTCACACGAATACTGTCAAGTGCTAAGCTAAAGTGGATTCTTATGTTATAAGCGTATTTTTTGTGAATTCAAATCTAATAAGTGATTTTAGTTGTGTTCCATTAATATATTCTTTGAGGGCTGATATATTTTTCCTGCGGATCAATCCCAGGCCAAGGACCCCATTTGGGAAACGCTGTCGTATCCTATTAAAAGAGTTTACAATCTTATTATCCGTCAAATGAAAACTACGAAATCTTAACATCTCCCAGTAAATAAACTGAACTAATTATTTGTTCGGTCTTTTAAAATCAGTGCAATTTTAAAGTTCAGCATACATATTTAAAAAAACTGTAAATAATGTCTACCTACATGTAATAAAAATAAATCAATAAATGACGTCCCTTTTTGCATATTATGTTTTGTTAAATCAGTGGGGGCAGGGGTACCACAGGGGAGTATACTTGGTCCCGTCCTTTACACACTGTACATACCCGACATACCTACAAATCCATCCACACTACTTTGTACATATGCAGACGACACAGCCATACTCGCAACAAGTGCAGACATCACAGCAGCTTCCCACAATTTACAGACACATTTAAATACAATAGAATCATGGGCAAAAAAGTAGCGAATTAAAATGAACCCACAAAAATGCCAACATGCCACATTTACTCTCCAGCGGGGTTGACTGTCCTCCAGTCTTCTTCAATCACAATCCTCTCCCTGTAACAGATCTGGTGCGCTACCTTGGGCTCTTCATTGACAAAAGACTCACGTGGAACCCGCACACAAGACTTAAAAGACAAGCACTGACTAAAAGGGCCAAACTTCTTTACAGACTTATCGGAAGACGATCCAAATTACCTACAGAACTCAAAAGACTGATATATATTTCTATAATCAAACCAATTTGGACTTACGGACTTGAATTGTGGGGTTCAGCTAAACCTACAAACTTACGTACCATTCAGACATTCCAATCTAAGCTACTTCGACAGATAGTTGATGCTCCTTTCTACGTCTCAAACCTTACGCTCCATAATGACCTCAACGTCCCTTTCGTACAACAACTTGCCAAGACAAAATATCATAAACTGCATACTACTCTCTCCTTTTGCTCTAATCCTTTTGTACAATCTCTAGCCTCCACTACCATCCCTGACAATCCACCTCGCCGTTTGAATCGCCAGTGGCCCCGAGATTTCCTTCGGGATTGATCAGTGCTACTGGTATCCCGCTGGGTAGTTTCTCTCCACCTACCTTCTCACAGCCTACAGTTTCTTTATTCAATATCCTATTTACTGATTGTATATATGTAATACAGATTGTAAATTTCTAAATAAACAAAAAAAAAACACTTTTGTTAAAATGGCACTTTAAAAAAGATTTCCGTTGAAAAAAAAAGAAAAAGTTTTGCTTTTCTTTTATTGAGTTTTACTCTCTCTTACTCCCTGTACGAGAGTAAATCTGGCGATCGAGCCAGATTTTCGAAATTGAGTTTCACCCGGAAATAATTCTTTTTGTTCCTCTGAATACGTCAAGAAATGTTTTTAAAACAATATTGTTGTTTACTAGTAGATATGTGGTTTGTGTGGGTTTCAAAGAATATCACTAAAATGATATCGCAGAAGCTATCAAACTTGGTATGGTGTGGTGCGTATGGAAGCTGTGTTTTGTCTTAGTTGTCTGTGTTGTTTCATCGTCTGGGGCCTCTGACGTTACTTGGATTTGTTTTGTCCTTGTCGATACATTCCTACTACCCTTCAGGGGCGGGTGTTGGTGTAATGGTTATGAGCATGGACTTGTAAGTGGGAGGACCCCAGTTCGAGTCCAGCGTATAACTAAATTTTATATTTGTTTAAAAAATGTTAATAGTAAAGTAGGTGCTTCCGCCCCCGTCCACGACACCTAATTTGGTAGTTGGACGTTAAGCCCGCCTGAAAAAATAGCATTACTTTACTTTACTTGACTTGACACGTGAGTCTCTAGCTGGACCTTTCACTTTTATTTGAAAAATTTTCCTGGAAATCTTGGGGATATTCTGGAGGAATAGTAGCGTTATGCTTTCCCTTAAAGTACCACTTCAGTACAATATATAGTATAATATATACAATTTTCAATATATGGTACAATCATATACAATATCTTACATATACAATATCATATAAAATAATCTTCATATACATATATGGTACAATATACGGCAAGAGAGAGAATACAAGCCCAACCAAGAGAAAACAGACACTCTCTGGTACTCTCTGACTAAAGCAGGCTAGAGTGGGGAGAACCGGTATATAAGCCGGTGAGAGATCTAGACATCTATCTATCAGATTTAACCATATACATCACATCGTGTCATAACTCTACTCTAACCCTTTATTCTATGAAAATCATTCCAAGTCCAGTATAGTTTGTGTAAACTTATAGCTATATTATAACAGTGTCTTCATATCTCGCCTAATTAATCAATCCCAATTTCTCTCCTCATCAACTCTATTATATATGGTTTTAGCATTTGCATATTATTCATACAAAATGTTGATAGAATTCCAAATTTGGAGAATATCGATTAACTGAAAGTGCAATTTTACAGAATAGGTTTTTGTGTTTATTCATTTGATGCGCTCGATGCTATTAGGGCATTAAGCGATCAATGTTACAATGATTTTAATTAGCAATCTACCCTTTATTGGGAAGCGCGGCGCCGAATGGCAAACTAGCCAAGCGTGGGCATCGGATAGAGAAGGTTTTTTTTTTGTATAATTTTTTCGAAAGCAGTTGCAACAAGTTTCTAATATGAAATGAAATTTTATTACTTATAGAGATACAATCTCATAGTAAGGGTTGACCTTACTAGACAAGTATAGGTACAGTTATATAATTATGTTAATCAGAAAGATTATAAATTAATAAAGTGCAAATGAAAAGAAAAAATTATGCTTTACAATGACCAAAAATACAATAATAAAATACATTTTTGCTCTCTCTCTTTTTTCTCTTTTAACTAACATAGAATTAATATTCGTATACAATAAATAATATTAGTTACAAATAGGAAAATATTATTGATTTTCTCATTGTCACTACCGTCAACTGTTAATAAATTAGATATTTCGTCGGAGATGGTGTGTAACGGCAAGAAAGAGAGAACACAAGCCCGACCGAGAGAAAATAGACTCTCTCTGGTACTCTCTCACTTAAGCAGACTAGAGTGGGGAACCTGTATATTAGCCAGTAAGACATCTAGACATCTAGACATGGTCCTATCTATCAGATTCAACCATATACGTCACATGATGTCATTACTCTACTCTAAAATCCTTTATTCTATAAAATCATTACAAGTCCAGTGCAGTTTGTGTAAACTTATAGTTATATTATAACAGTGTCTTCAGATCTCGTCAAATTAATCAATCCCAATTTCTCTCCTCATCAACTCCATTATATATGGTGTTACAGTGGCCAATGTAGCTATTAATAAATTTGTATCTATATTGGTTTAAGACTGGACAAATTAACAGCAAATGTAAAATATTATCTTCGTCGTCGTTACACAGCGGGCAGACAGAGTCAAGGTGAAATGTGACAGAGTATTGAGCATAGCTTAAAAGTGATTAGTGTACTTCCCAGAAAGACGTAACTGCGACATTATGCTCACTTTGCTGAAACGATTCTTGGCTTTTACATAGCCTTCACCAATGCCTAATGTACTATAAGTTCTGTAAAATATGTTGAAAGTGCTAGCAATAGTGGCATCCACATCTTTGCTAACTAGATGATTTTCCATTTTCTCTATTAGGTTTTTATGGTTCTCTTTAATTACTCCTAAATTCTCTGTAGTCCAAATATCTTCAGCTCCTACTGTAGCCAAATGGGAACGCAGCTGCTGACACCAATTGTAAGGCATATTCCGAAAGTGCTACATTTCTTGTTTATCACTAGTCTTCAAAAATATTATTTTAATATCCATATCAATATAAGGTCAACTACCGCTCTCATTTTTTTTTTTTTTGCGCACAAAGTACTGTTAACTTCTTTTAAGCATGAATATAAATATAAATCATTTGCGCAAAAAACCTACTATAAAAATTAATCACTATAATAATATTTAGAATCTGTGTCTTTATTTTTTTGTCCTCTTAGAATTTTATAGGTTTTGATGAAAGGTTTATTGCGTTTCCTGTAAATTCTTAAATCCTTATGTTTTTATTTATTTCAAACGATACGAAAAATCTCTTAACCATAAGAAGATTGTTATATATTTGCTAGTTCCCATCAATTTGGCTTAGATTTTTGTATAATGGAGTGATAAAAATAATTTGGTGATAAATAATTTTATAACATAATTCTATAGTAAAATACTCGAAGTGCTTTTGCAGATTAAACAAATGCTTTAATCATTTCTGGATGTTTATAACGTTGAAAAATTTTAGTTAAGTATTTTAGCCAAAAACATGTCGTCAGTGATAAATCCTTATTTCGTTTTCTCTGAATTTTATTATTTTCTTTAGTAAGTTCAACATTATATCAGCATGTTTGACATCTGCACTAGTCTGGCGCCATATGGTTTTGATCTGTATGGCTGATATCCCTTACCTCTATTGCCACGCCAGGCTGGCAATCTATGTAAATTTTAATACAGTTTTAAAATCTGACTCGACTGAATATAAGCTTAAATAATATCTGAACGCTGAGATGAAAAAAATAGAAAAGAATTAGTTATAGCAAGAAATACTAGGCAGAATTGATGAAATATTACACAATCGCCAAAGTAACTCTTGCAGTAGAAAGATATAATGGAACAGACACTGTTCTGATGAAAAAATTCACCGTAGTAAGCGATAGCCACATGATACAGTGCTGGCGCCAGCCATTTCAACCACTGTTTTCTCTTATGGCGTAACCAATGCTCATTATTCCCTCTGTCACCTCACTTTCAGGAACGGATGGATCTATGGGCTACAACTTGCAAGCACCGAGCTTCCATCTAGAACTGAACCTAACTTCCATTATAAAAAATTCACCAATCTACAAAAATCCACCTAATTTAAGCCACCTAACTAATCCACCTGAGCTACTTGAGCCACCTAACCTAATCCAGTATAAAAACCAACAATCAAGAAGTCTGAAAATCATTCTCAAAGAGGTTATAACAAGAAACCAAGAAGTAAGGAAATTGTGGGCAAACGGAATTCAACGACATCCTAACAATAATTATCAAAGAGTCTACATATATCTCTCAAATATTTGTAACAAACTATGGCTTCCAAACAAGGCCTTAACTCAGCTCTGAGGCTTAGCCTTTGATTTTAATTGAAACTTAAAAGTAGTGATATAAATATGTTCGCCATTCGCCGCCGTCCACAGCACTTGAATTGCACGTGAAAGCAGGCCTGAAAAAATACGCATTACTTTATTCAGCTCTCTGACTAAAACTCTTTTACAGGCCAGAAATTTCTCTAGGTAAGCTAAGTGATCGTTAGAAAAGCCAAAGTTTCTAACCCACCAATGCTATTAACGTTCGTTAGTCTTCGCTTGACCACTCAGCTCTCGTTACATACTCTCTCCTCACATAGTGTATATAATTTTGCGAGTTAAAATGCAAAAAAAAAAATAAATACAAATAAAAATAAGATCTTATTTTTTGATGGATGTTTGTATTAGATAAATTTAATACTAAGAGTTCATTAATGGTATTAATGAAAATATTTTAGTGTTCCGACTATAGTACCTATTCATGAAGATAAATTGTATAACATAACGGAATATATCATAAAATATATTGTTTATTTATTTCATGTGTACAATATATAAATAAATTTATATACATACCTATTACGTACTTTTCTATTTGTAAATGTATTATATGGTAGGTTAGATTTTTTGTACTACTATTATCGAACCACGCATTGTGACCATTATATTGCAGCTATTGAATTATAAATGATTACATAATTAATTTTTTTCAATGATTCGAAGAATGTGATCAATTATTTTTTTTAAGATGCAGAAATAAGAGATTGTGGAAACCAACATTCTCATTTCAAATGGAAACACATTTTGTTTTTAACAAATTCTTCACATAGTTTTTTTCATCATGAAAAATGGTTATTAAATGAGATAAATACGTTGAATATTCATTGAGATATTTAATTGTGAATCCAGGGAAATGCTGTGCCTTCTGGTTGATATTATACCACATTCATTTTAAGTTTATAGTCAAACAAGGCGTTTCACATTAGTTGTTCCAGATGGACACCATGATTAAATATACGCATAAATACGCTTCTTTTTTTTTGTCCAGTTTTCAATGAAACGCACTCATTACAGAATGAGGACGGATTTTCTTCGCAGGCTGCAGAAATTCTTTTCTTTAATTTCTTCTACAGTGGTGACAAGCTTTAAGTGGCCATAAACTTTATGTTTTGGTAATCCTAGAGGAAGTAATCCAGTGGTGTCAAGTCTGAGGAGCGGGCGGGCCACTCCATATCCCTGATAAATGCGATCTAGATATCACTTACTATCCTCGCATTATTAGCTGGACAGTAAATTGCTAGAGGAACATTTTCAAGTAAATCGGGGTGAACATCGTTTAAAAAAACAAAAAATGAAGATACCAGTCTGCGTTCAATACAATATTTCATATATAAACATACGGACTTACAAATTGATTCACTATTAGATCGCATCGCATATTTATCAAAAATTATTGTCTGACACCGTGACCGATATGTAATATCTGGTGGATATTTTGCATCTTCCAATATTCGGAAATTCACCTATTCAAATAATAATACGAGACATATATAAATTTTGTGAATTGATCCATTGCGTATTTCGAGTGTAAAAAAATTTTCTAATAGAAATATATACGTCAATCATATTTAAAACTGTATTTTTTTTTATTTTATTTGTAATAATAGTATATATGTAAAAAACTATACATTGTGTGCCTATTATATTCCATAGTTCCCTGATGATGACTAGGTTTCATAGTCGAAAGTTAGTAGATAAAGACATAAAACAAGTGATAGAGTACTTTCACTATTTCTAAAATTACGAACAAAAAGAAATGAAATTTACCTTATCATCTAGAATTAACATTTGAAGAAAGTTCGGTGCTCTATTATTATTATTTCTGTTTGACACTTTATATTTACCATCTCGGATTTTTTTTTTTTCGAATCATAACAATCGTTAGTGTAACATAACTGAAATAATATATTTTGATGTTAATATAAAATTTTGTAATATAATAATAATGAATTTTTCACATAAATAATTGGTTTGAGTGATACGATGATTTTTAATTTTTCTCCGGTTTAATTTAATTCAAAACCATTTTTCGATAAGAGTAAAATGCAAACAAGAACAATACGGCCCTCTTTCTGAAATTTACATTGCGAAATTGAAATTTTGTTCATTTGAAAATAAAACTAAAAGTGTGTATTTAAAAAAATATCACATTGTGATTTATCTATTTAGACTTTAAATAATAATATACATTTTTTTATTTTTATACATTTATTTCATTTAAATATTTACATGCAACTCTTTTGTTATATTCATGGAGAACTAATTGTAGATCATCCACATAACTCATCCTACAACACGTTCGTGACTGACATCATTTCTTAAAACAGTCACGGAACTCACATTTCTATTGTCCATTACAATAATAACAAAAAAGTATTTAGAAATCTGACAGTTTTTTTGTTGTTTTTTTTAAATAAATAAAACATTCATTTACTTAATACAAATTTTATTTACATATTTATATAGATTTAATATTAAATGATCTATTGTGGTTTTTTTGGTTGATAATTTCTGTAGAAAAATGTAGCTATTTGTAAAGTGTGTGTAAATTATGTGTGTAAGAAGGATCCGTATGTTTAGTGGAGAGTAAAAGTGTACCTAAAGTTTGTGAAATCCAAGTAGCTTTTAAGTTTAGTTCAAAGCATAAGCCAGATTTATCAACTATCAAACAGTTTGACTAAACTACAGTGAAATAGTTGTTGTGGTGGTTGGTTCCGCAGACCTGGAAAGCATCAGAGACATTTTCCGTGGTAGCCTGCTTCATTGTGTGGTCATCGACCGGTTTCGTCGGCGTCGCCCATCTTCAGGATGCGTTTTTCAGACAGTGTGACAACACAGACTTGCACAGAGCAAACTCAGCTTTCACACTCCAGAGTGTGTGAGTGTGAAAGCTGATTTGACAGTGATCAGACAGTGTGACAACACAGACTTGCACAGAGCAAAATCAGCTTCCACACTCACACTCACACAGTCTGGAATGTGAAAGCTGAGTTTGCTCTGTGCAAGTCTGTGTTGTCACACTGTCTGAAAAACGCATCCTGAAGATGGGCGAACGCCCGAAACCGGTCGATGACCACAAAATGAAGCAGGCTACCACGGAAAATGTCTCTGATACAGTGAAATAATTTGAAAATTATTCTCCGATTCTTATTACAAGCAATCAAGATCAAGAAAGAAAAATACCATTCATGAGCCTAACACATTTTTGAGGAGTCTTGACACAATTATCTAAGAGTTCTAATAACTTTCAAGAAGTACAGGACTGTCTTCACTAAGCTCTCTCTCAAGAAACCCTTTTATAGACCATTATTATTATTATTATTATCCAACCTCGGGTGGGCTATATCCCGGCACTGCAGCCAACAGAGGCTTATTGTGCCACCCCCGATAGTTCCTAGTTGACAAACCCTCCCTTCCTAAGGAGTTTGAGGACCTTCACCACCAGGTCATTTTGAGCTACTATCTCCTCAGGTCGCAAAGTACCAAAGGTTTCATACCTCAATTTGATTATTGCAACGCAATCGAACAACAGGTGGGAGGCCGTTTCCTCCTCTTCCTGACATAGTCTGCACAAGGGTTCCGCTCGAATGAGTCCTACCTTGTACAGATGTTTCCTGAACCTACCATGACCCGTAAATAGTCCCGTCACCAGAGAAATCTGGCTCCTACTCAGACTAAGAGTCATTTGGGTTCTTCGTTTACACAGTCCTGGCATCATCCTTTTACTGTGTATAACACCCGGGCTCCTCCTCCAGAGCTCTTCATGCTTACTGCGACCCCACTTTCTAATCGCTGCACGAATTGCTCCGCCAGTTTTTATAGACCATAATATAACATAATAATTTAAGTATACACTAAGTAGCAATTTGCCTGGCAGTTAATAATTCATACACATAATTAATATTATCACTAACGAAACCTGGTAAAAATAATTCAGTAAAGTGTTGACTTCCGTCTGTTAATTCTACTAATTAGTCCCCGAAATCTTCTTGTCTGATGCGATGGTATTACATAAACGGAATACCAAGTTTGAGCTACTTGCGACTTTTTTTTTTATTAGTTATTCGGTTAATTTTTCGCACATCATTCGCTTTTAATTTTTTTTTTCATGCTTAGATCCCCCAAAACTTATATTTCTGGAGAAAAGCGAATTTCGAAAATCAAGCACGATCGCACTACTACTAGGAATAATTAGTCATTTATTCTAAAATTTACTGAAGTTTTTTCAAAACGTAGATTTCTTATTTTACCCTCTGAATTTGGATTATATTTCACGCAAAATGAGATTATTTCATTTTTCTGTACACCATAGCTGAAAAAAACAAACAAAAGACTCAAGAACGAAAATTGCAGAAAGCTCAGTTTGATTACTCCTTAAATAAAAAAATCAAAAGTGAATCTGATGCAAAGATTAAGGGACAAAATCCATCATCCGGAGGTGCTATTTTTTTTTATTATGTTTTAGCGATCTTTTCAAAAAATGGTTGCCACAATAATTTGCTTTAAACTAAGTGAACTAACTGCATCTATCAAGGTTTATATCTTATATAAAAACATTTTGTCAAAAAAAAAATAAATGATTTAGGGGAGGGATTCGATGGAGTTGGATATTATGCTTAGTTCCAAGACTGACTTTCCAGTATTGTATGTAGTTTGAAACAAATTGGTTAATTCTACAAAACTTCTAAAAACATTCTAAATTTGAAGAGCATTTGCTTCTTATTAATTCTTTATAATTAATACCGTGACAAGTGCAGAATGGAATGGAAAGTCTCACTACAGTAAGAACTCGTCCTATGCTGTTTGGGTACTGGAAGCTACAAACAATTACATTTTCCGCACTCATGTTCGCGGATGTCCTTATGGTGGTGGCAAAAAGCGAAGAAAAACTCCAAAGAAATTTGAATATATGGGCAGAAGAGCTTTTGAAACGCAATATGATCATCAGCACCGGCAAAACCAAGTGCTTGGTGGTTTCAAGGGAGGAGAAGAGGATGCGAGTAACAATAAATGGTAGAGAAATCGTGTAGGATTCCCCAGTTTTAAGTACCTAGGAGCGATTATTAGCGAAAGCGGAAAGTTAATGGAAGAAATTAGCACTAGAGTGGCCGCTGCGGGAAGGCTGTTCTCCGCTATCATCAGAAAGTTCCTCAGCAAGAGAGAAGTGGCCAAGGACACCAAAATGCCAGTGTACCGCTCCACATTCGTGCCCGTATTTACCTACGTGATGTGAATCATGGTCCATAAATGAATCTGATCGTAGTAGGGTGCAGAGATGAGGTTTCTTCGAAAAGTTGAGGGAAAGATCAGGAGAGACCGTATAGAAACACTACGATCAGAACCTCGTTAAAATGCGAACCGCTCGATCAAATATTTGAGAGAGCGCAGCTGAAGTGGTACGGCCATGTAAGCAGGATGGAGGAACACCGGTTCCCTAGGAAAGCGATGGAGGCTAGGATTTCTGGCAGGCGACCCAGAAGAAGAAGGAGAATAAGTCAAAAGAGGAACCAGCGGACGAGAAGTTGGATGGACGACAGAGTCCAAAAAATTGTCACTAGATAGAGATAGATGGCGCTCCTTTTGTCAAACCTCTATACCGCAAGGTAGATGAGGTCAAGACTAAGAAGAAGAAGAAGACAAGTGCCGAACGGAAAGTCTTACTACAGTGTCTTACACTAAATATTTACGTAGGATGAGGGCGGAATCGTTTGAGTCATTTTGCGAAAAACTGGAAAAACAATTCAATAAAGTCGCCCATCTGGTTTATAGATTTTGACCAAAACTGTATTGCTGTAAGCGATAAAAGTTTAGGATATATTATTTCAGATGTATATTAAGTTTAGGTTCCTACGACTTTTTTTGTTTTTGAAACATTTCGTTCATACATACACACATACACAGGTGGCCTCTAGAATTTGTGACAAAGTCAGCAATTTTTGCAGGTTTCCATTGCCTGCCGTAAAATAATGGCTAAGTCAGCATTGCTTGAATAAATGGGAACAACTCTGGTATAGCTCATTGACTTGCCAACTAACTAGGAAATTCTTTCTGTCTGTTATAAGTCGTCTTCTTATGGACCACGTAAGAACTGACTTCAGACTCATCCAGCTTCTTTTCAGGCATGGAAAAATGGCTGGCTATTTACATCGATTACACTTTGTTCCTAATCCGGATCTCACCACATACAGTAGATCATTTTTTTATTGTTTGAATGTACAAGCATCCTTCCTGCGAGACTGATACTCCTGCAGCATCTAGTCACTCAAGGCTTGCGCTGGCCTCCTACGAAATCTATTTTACTACAGCTTCAATGCTTTTCTGAATTTGTAAAATTCGTTGTGAAAATCTTCACATTTCTAGAAAATTAGACTTTACATTCTCAACAATATTAACATACTGCTAATAGACACTTTAACGATCCTGCTTCTGTCACTTCCTTCCACGAAAACTAATATAATTCATGAAGTACTCAGATGAGTGAAGCATGATGTTATTTACAAAAAAAATACACACACACACACACACACACAATCTCTGTAATTCCTCTTCCTAGGAGTAAGAGAAAGTATAGTATTATATCATAAACCGAAAAAGAAAAGAAAATAATAAATAAAAAAAATAAGTAATAATAAAATTAAAAGAGAAAAATGAAATTAGTAATAAAGATAAACTAAAATATATAAAAAAAAATAATAATAAGTAAGTAATAAACATATGCAGATAAGAAACATTGCTATAGATATTATCAAACAAGAAGATGGCTGCCATAATTTTGGCAAATCTTTAAATCCAGATCACTTAGCAATATTGGATATTGGGTCGATTTGCTAAAATGATTTTATTGCTTCAATTGAAGATTTTTTTAGAGTACATAGATAGGGTCTTTACGATGTTATTATTATTTTCTAAATGACTTAGTAAATAGTCAAAAAAAAATGAGTAACACAGTTTTGAAAATGTCAATAATACTAACAATGACCATCAAAAAACATATTTTTTCTTTAACGTTGGATTGATATAAAACAATAAAAATACTATTTATCGTACAGTCTATAATACAATAGTTTTTAAATAGACTATATCTTTTTTTTATAAACAGTGTTTAATGGTGACATAGTGGAGGTAAGGTTGGTTTTGACGTTACCCGGGGGGGGAGATAAAAAAAAAAAAATCATAAATAAAGGTGTAATAAATTGTTACAAGAAGTGGTTTGTGTGTCGCCTTAAGTAAGTGCCCTATAAAATGTATAAACATTAAGTGTGAGTTGTA
Organism: Triatoma infestans; assembly: GCA_011037195.1. Lineage (NCBI taxonomy): Eukaryota > Metazoa > Arthropoda > Insecta > Hemiptera > Reduviidae > Triatoma > Triatoma infestans. Next base: position 11,374 of record JAAEAF010005624.1, on the reverse strand, counting down.
TCGGTTCAGTAGGTTTACGAGGTGGCAAACTGCCGTCTGAAGAATGACCGTAAAGTAAAAGAGATGAGAGACCCCCAAAGATTTATATAGATATAGATATATATATATATATATAGGAAAAGACACGTAATCGTCAGTTTTACGAGTGTTTGGCCTCCCGCATAAGGCGAGCTCTCTATCTCTCACTTTCTACTGTCTGGGGGCAATAGCCGGGACATCACTCAAAGAGAAAGCCCTCTCCCCACCCCTTGTCATTGGATAGTATGTGGACTGGGTCAACATTTTGATGAATGGGATATAGTTGTCAAGTGTAGAAAAACACAGTGCTGGAATGTGCGTGTGTGTGTGTGTATATGTATGTTTGTGGAAATAGTATGGATGTAAAAGTGGGAAAGAATGTACATGAATGTTATTTAGTCAGAGTGTTTGTGTGTGAGAAAGAGAAAAAAAAAAACGACTTCAACCACTTTTATAGCTAATCATAAAAACGGACGACGTCACTAACTTCTACTGGGTCATTGGTGCACATAGCCCTCTTTGTACTGACGTCACTAGTGTACAGTACGTCATTTTATTACTGTTTACGTCATTTAAGAAGTTGACCGCCCCCCCCCAGTTTTTAGACATAAAGTAATCATGCATTGTAGCTATATAATATTTTTATTTATTTTTTTATTAGACATAACCGGTTGGAATTACCTTGATTTTGAACTTAAATTCTACAGTTTCGTTCTTTAGGAATTCAATAATTCCCAGATATTTCCTAAATAAATATAATCAAATTCATTTTCAATACACACTCTTATTACATTTCCAACTTAATTATTTGTCAAATTTTGTTGAAATTTGGGAACTTCACAAAAACATTTTAACTACTTAAAAAAGAATTAAAAAGCCTAAGAACTCCTGGAATTAAAAAAAAAAACTAATAAAACTAATACTTCATGTTATCTAATTTTGACTGAAAGTTTCAGGAGAATTGCAACCTTAACCTTTCCTTTAAAGGAAGCCACATCAGTGAAATAAATAGTACTGACACGGATAATATTAAAACGGATCTTTTTAACAGTTCTACTACGAGTTCTACTTCCAAAGTTAGTCCGCAAGTAGTATCTGTTGCATACTCCATGCACTTAGTCAGAACAGTACACGATACACTTATTATTATGATTATTATTATTATTACCAACCTCGGGTGGGCTATATCCCGGCACTGCAGCCAACAGAAGCTTATTGTGCCACCCCCGATAGTTCCAAGTAGACAAACCCTCCCTCCTTAAGAAGTTTGAGGGCCTTCACCACCCGGTCAGTTTGAGCTACTATCTCCTCAGGTCGCCATGTACCAAAGCTTTCATACCTCAATTTAATTATTGCAACGCAATCGAACAACAGATGGGAGGCCGTTTCCTCCTCTTCCTGACATAATCTGCACAAAGGTTACGATCGGATGAGCCCTACCTTGTACAGATATTACCTGAACCTACCATGACCCGTAAATAGTCCCGTCACCAGAGAAATCTTCTGGCTCCTACTCAGACTAAGAGTCATTTGGGTTCTTCGTTTACACAGTCCTGGCATCATCCTTTTACTGTGTATAACACCCGGGTTCCTCCTCCAGAGCTCTTCATGCTTACTGCGACCCCACTCTCTAATCGCTGCACGAATTGCTCCGCCAGTTATTCCCAGAACCGTACAGTACACTTAAAATAGATACACTCTATACATTACAGACAAGGTACAACACAGTACCAACTAGGAAACGCGTGAGGTCCCGGTTTCGAATCCTGCATGGCTCTTAGATTTTCTCTTCCTAGGAGCCTCTACAACTCACTGTACGGTGATGGGCAGTGTTGTTTGTACCTAGAGAACACTGCTTGGAGGCCGGCCGGCTTGCATTGGAGAAGGCTCCGCGGGGGGGGGCACAATAGATCTTTCAGGTCGCAGTGCAATAATCCCCTACAACAGTCTACTTTCAAAGTTCAAGAAAATCAATTAACCAAAATCGACTCTAACTTTTCTTTAAACTTGGAATAACCAATAGCAAAAATTATAAACTACTAATTGAAACATTTTTCTTAAAAAAAAATTGATTATAGAGAAAGTTATGGAGAATTTGTGTCATCCGGTTTCAGTATTATTTGCGTGTTTGTTGAAAGTGCTGTCTTCTATATTACCATTGTAATCATAATCTATCTATCTAGGTGCAGAGAATCAACATGCAACTTTCTATGCAAATTTCAAGTATTATTATTATTATTATTATTATTAATTTAAAGCGCGTCAACATCTATGGTTATTGGCACCCGAAGTCTTCTGAATGCACTGCCGGCCTCCAGACAACACTGTTCTTCACCGAAAAATGAGCTGTAGAAAAAGAAAATCCAAGTGTTTCCCTGCTGATTTCTGACTCAAACCCGGCACCTCGGTGTTGTTAGTCCTGAAGCTAATATTGCCCAATAACGTTAAACTTTTTTAAAAATAGGTAATATTAATATATAGGTTATTGATTTATATATTTGTTTAACATTTTTTCCTAACCTGTGCCACTAACATCAAAAAATGACAGACTGTACAGAACAAATTTCTTAGATCCGCGACTGACTCACCACGCTACACCAAAATCACCCACTTACACAAGGAGACAAGTTCAACAGAAACTGTACACAACTACATACAAAAATAGACTACTAAAACTACTGATATCCTTAGACTGCCACACAAACCCTCTTTGCCGCGAAATTGGAAACTATTGCAGAACAATTACATACAGACACAAAAGAATTAGAAGTATTCTTAATAAACCCTTCCCCCTGCGCTGCAGGTTTTTCCTTCCTTTTCCCTGCAGTATAAATTCCCAACAACAATATGTCAGTTTTATTTTGTATTGAAGGGTGTAATGTTTATCACATTGGAACTTCAATGTCATTTGTAAATATGTATGTAAATATTTGTAAATAAAATTGTATTGAATTGAAAATAACATTTTTTTAAATTAATGTAATCATAAAATAGTATCGTATCATGTTATTAAAAATTAACACCTTATTTAATCCTTATAAAGTCTAGATAGATTGTGGGTATTGAAAAACGCCTTTATCCTTACATTTTTTTTTTATCTTTTTTTTTCTTCTGTTCAAGAGCAGTATTGAAATCGTGTTTCATTTTGAAACAGAATTTTAATCCGACATATATTTTTCTGGTCCTTGAGTATAAAAAAGAATAAATTTTTACGGACTGTCACTCTCTCTCTCTCTCTAACATTGTCTCTCACGCATTCTCTCCCTGTTTTTCTTTCTAATTTCTCCGGAATTCCTAGGAAAATAAATCTAAAATTATAATAAAAGTTGTTAATCATGCTAAACATTTTATAGATAATTCATTTTTATTTCAAATATATATATTTCTAAAAAAGTGTATTAGTGTGAAAAAAATACTATGAGTCAAAGGAAAAATTAATTGTTGAAAATGTGAGATGGATCCGCAATGCTGGGTAACATCCGGTATTTTAAAACATCGTAGCATTCATATTGGTTTTGTTCCTGACCGGTTTCGGATTTTGATCCCATTGTCAGAGCATATAATGGGGGTTGTTGAGGAGAGAAATTGGGTTTGATTAAATAAACGATGTATGAAGATACTGTTATAATGTAGCTATAAGTTTACACAAACTGCACTGGACTTTATAATGAAACTGATAGAATAAAAGGTGGGATTAGAGATATGACACGATGCGATGTATGGTTGATTCTGATAGATATTCTCTTCTAGATAGATTCTCACTGGCTTATATATACAGGTTCTCCCATTCTAGCCTGCCTAAGTAGGAGAGTAGTCTCTGTTAACCAGAGAGAGCCTCTCTTCTTCTGCTGGATGCCATTATAGAGCAAACTCATCAAGTTCGTGTAGAGAGTTCACTTAAACGAAATATTTCTGTTACACTCACACTTGTTGGTTTGTTAGTTGTACACATCTGAAGAAGTTTTAAGATTGTGTTACTATGTGTGTGATTAATGACAAAATGGAATTATTATAAATAATTATGATTAGACATTAGAATATATTGGTCTTAAACAACTAACATGTGTGAGTCGAACAGAAACATTTTTTTGAAGTGAACTCTCTCCACACGAACTTGGTGGTGAATTTACACTGACGATGGATTAAAATTCAAAACCAGTCATGAACAAAACCAATATGCATGCAACGACGGATAAAATACTGGTTGAAAAATTAATTTTATTAACTTTAAGAGAAATCATGAAATATTTTCGATATTTTAATGTGTAAAATTATAACCTATTTAAACTGTTGTTTTTTTTTAAAAAAAACGATAGGTTCTTTCTTGATTATAGCAAAGAATCAAGTATTATTTTTTGATAATTTTTTTAAATTCAAATGTTACTAAAATAATAATTGTTTTAAATTATTTAATAAATCATATTAATATCACTGTCGTTTTAATTATCAAGCAAATTTTTGTTTTTATTTTTTTGTAATTTGTGATATCATTTTTTCCCTGAATGCTTTATTATTTTTTTTAAAAAAAAGTTTGTTAACATAATTGACATTGTTAATTTATTAAGGGGGATTTTTTTTATTTTTTTTTTATATGTTTAGTTTTAATTTCCTGCTCGTTTATTAAGAGGTCAGAGTGTTTAGTATGTAAGGAAGGCGCTGTTAAAGTTAAGGCAAAAAATTAAATGAAGAATTCTTTTTTTTTTTTTTTTTTTGGTGAAAACGTTAAGTTGAAATTTTACAAAAATTCTTTGTCACGATTCGCTAATAAACCGTAACTTCTTTTTATTCTTATAGATAGCGGTAGAGGTAAGAAGTAAATTATAAAATATATATATATATAAAGAAAGTTTTTCTTTTTGTGTGGTGATATCTCAAAGAAGTTTAACTTAAAGAGAGCTAAGTCAGGTTGACTACGAAAAGGCAGAAAAACGAGAAGGAATAACAGTAGCGTAGCGTAGCGGTGAAGGAAGAATGAGCAAGGCAGCCTTGGGATAAACACAATGAGATGAACTAAGAAAGTGTATAAGGGTGAAGAGGGTGGTGAATGATGCTTGGGGCTGAGTGGAGTATGGTGCCTGCACAGAATACGTATTACCCCCTTTAGAAAGGAGGCGGAATATACGATTTACATAGAGTTGGCTGCCCGTAGATAGCTAGGCTAGCTACCCTACCAACCAAATGCTACCACCCCTTGGTTACTATATTGCCACCCTCCGGGGCTAGAAAAGCTAAACTGCATGGATTAGGATGGACAGTCTGAAAACTTCAGTGGCAGAAAAATATATTTCTACCTAAATCATGAACTTATATCATTTTTTTTTTTTTCCCCCACAGAATTCAGAGTAGGGATCACAGAACACTTTTTTTTCCCCCCCACATCTAATTTATCTTTATTTTGTTTAGAAATTAGCTTTATTTTTAGAATAATGTTAACATTTGAATAATTACTCAATTAGAAATTATTGTTTCCTGAAAGAAAAGAAAAAAAACTAAAAAAATTAGAATATTAATGTTCATTTTCAATAGAAATTCATTGATTATTTAGTTTTTCTTTTCGACCCAAATTTGATAAATGCTTGGTAAATCTAATGCAAACATTAGCTACATAATCTCTTTATCTATGGTTTCAGATAATCAGAAATGATCAATATTTTAATAAATAAATAAAAAATAATCTTTATTTGTATATACGTAAGTAAAAACACAATATCCACAATTTATTAAAAATAACGAACTGGTTCTTCTTATTTTGTATGAATTAATTACTATAACTTTTATTGATATTTTCAATAAAGTTAAATTTTGTTTAATTTATTTATTGTTTTAGTTTCAAATTATATGCAGATCACCTTGTATTTAGTTTATGAAATTCATTTAGCCCAAGACTCTGTAAAATACAGAGGTTCCAGTCCTTCTCCATCATTCCAGTCTATCTCTAGCTCCGTTTTACCCTGGTAACATCACCGCAGATCTTCTTCATTTCTTTGTCCCAAATTCAACAGTGAGACGACCACTTTTTCCATCCTCCTAGGTGTCTTGCCAATTTCCGCATTCTTTTAACACAACCCTTTCAATTATCAGAGATATTTTCTGTGATAGCTTGCTTCTTTTTATGGTCATCGACCGGTTTCAGGCATTCGCCCATCATCAGGATATTATACCAAGATAAAGAACACTTTCTACTTCCTTGATTTCCGTGTTGTTGACAGAATTTCACGCTGAATATTCAACACGATGAGTTGGGATTAGGCCAAGTTAACATTAAATCAAATGAGCCAGAAATGATAAATTAACACTGTTGCCATTCGTATTGTTGCCTTTCAATTATATCCGACAATTCGAATCCAAAAATTTCTCTTCTTGTCCTGGCGGATTAAGCCCAACATACATCTTTCTACTGCTCTGATATTGTAGTTCTTACTTTATTCATTGTTATGCAATCTAATATCCAAGCTTTGCAGCCATTAGTTATTACAGTTAATGCCAGTTTTTTCCAAAGTCTATTTTACAGCATCAGAGACATTTTACGTGGTAGCCTGCTTCATTTTGTGGTCATCGACCGGTTTCGGGCGTTCGCCCATGTTAAGGATGCGTTTTTCAGACAGTGTGACAACACAGACTTGCACAGAGCAAATTCAATTTTACACACTGACTGGTGTTTTTAACTTAAAACGAATGGCAACAGAGTTTATCATTTCTGGCACATTGGATTAAGTGTAAACTTGGCCTAATCCAAACTCATCGTGTTCAATATTCAGCGAGAAATTGTATCTGTCAACAATGTGGAAATCAAGGAAGTAGAAAGTGTTCTTTATCTTGGTGCAACAACTAGCACTGAAGGGAATTACCTCTTTGAAATAACCAGACGTATTCTAAGAAGAAATACAGTTAAAAACACCAGTCAGTGTGTAAAACTGAATTTGCTCTGTGCAATCTGTGTTGTCACACTGTCTGAAAAACGCATCCTGAAGATGGGCGAACGCCCGAAACCGGTCGATGACCACAAAATGAAGCAGGCTAACACGGAAAATGTTTCTGATGCTTTCCAGCTCTGCGGAACCAATTATCTCAACGCCTATTTTACAGCTTCTTAGAATACGTCTGGTTATTTCAAAGAGGTAATGGCCCTTCAGTGCTAGTTGTTGCTCCAAGATAAAGAACAGTTCCTATTTTCTTGATTTCCACATTGTTGACAAATACAATTTCTCACTTAATATTGAACACGATGAGTTGGGATTAGGACAAGTTTACACTTAATCCAATGTGCCAGAAATGATAAACTAACACTGTGCCATTCGTTTTAACACTTATACATCTTTAGCAATCGATTTATTAAAATAAATTATACAGATATAATCTACATTACATACGAATGCAATTTGAATTCAAAGAATGCCCTTTTGTGGTAAAAATAACATAATCTTGAAACAAGATTTTTAAATAAGCTTACAAAAAAAAAAACCTCAAACTGTAGGATTAAAAAAAAAAAAAATCAAAAACACAGAAGTTAAATAAATTGTTAATAAATTTAAAACAGTAAATCAGGATTTATAAAAGCTTTCATCATTTAATCTTATTACAAAGTTATTTTTTCAAAAATGTTACTGGCCACAAAGTTGTTTTTTTTTTCTATTTAACAGTACTTTTTATTTTGTCATTCCTAGAATTGTTTATGATTTAGATAAAGGATTTAACAGTTTGATATTTATCATTAAGTTATTTAAAATTTTAGAATATGTTTCGTGAGTCATTTAATAATACCGTTAAGTATTTGATAATGATATAAAAAAAAATTAATAATATGTTAATGTAAACATACAGAAATTCTAAGATAACTATTTGAGAAATGTTAAAAATTGAGTGGAATTATTTTCTAGCTTTATCTAATCAAAATTTTGGAGTTGCCAAATTGGTTGGGCATGTTGCAAAGATGGTTGAATCAAAATTAGGCTAAACTATGCATCTTATGCATTCACTACCAGAATGATAAAATCCATTCAAGCAGATCAGTTTACTATCTCTGGCAGCGTAAAAAGTGCGAAATTAGTATGATCTAATCTAAGAAGTGCCCAGGTGACCTGCAGCAAATCATCTCTTTATATACTTTCTCAGAAATTGTTGGCCAATATGAATAGGAGGCAGTATCATTGCTAGAGCTATTCAAAGTAGCCTGAATGTTTTGATTAGTTATTCTAACATGTTTCAAGTGTTCATTCATCTATCTTTTATTAGTTTATTTGCAATAATTAAGTTTTTAGCATTGTTTGAGTTTTCAGCTGAGAGTCTCTTACAATTATTATGTAATAAGTATAAAAGATAAAAAAAAAATTACATTTTAGTAAATGTGAAGGATAAATGAAAACACTTCTACACTTCGACAAATTTTATACCAATCACTTAAATTACGAGGATGGAATAATAAGTTTCCGACTCCCCCTCCCCCCCACTTAGTGACGCTTGCAGCGCCATTTGAATATGCCATCTTGAAATGCCATCTTTTTTTTTATTATATCCTAAAAAATTTGTCAAAGCTACTTTGTGTTTTTTTTTAATCTGTGACTGTTTAATGTTATCAAGTTTTGCTGCTTTCCAAGTATGCAAAAAATCAAAGCTATGAGATAAAATATTCTTTTATCGAAGTTTCATTTCCTACAGAAATAAAGGCGAGTTAGACGCAACATTGGGGGAGTTTTGCTCCTTCATTTACAACTGTCAAAACGTGGATGAAATCCACTATAACGGTAGAAATCATCCAAAAAGTTCACAAAACCAAAATGAATGATCGCCGATTGAAATTGACAGAGGTAGCTGAGATTGCTGGAATATCGAAAGAATTGGCGCATCACGTCCTAACTGAAATCTTGGGGATGAGAAAAATTATCAGAACGTGGGTGCCGCCGCATTTCAATTAACAAATCAAAAATTGCAACGCATGATGGTATTGGAACAAGGATTGGCTCTCTATAAGTCCATCCCAACAGATTTTTTGCGGCGGTTTGTCACTGTAGACAAAAATCCGGATCCACCAAAGCCCGAGACCAAACAGCAATCGAATTAGTTACAGGTAAGGGAAAAATCAACGCCGAAAAAGGTGAAAAGCTACCAATCTGCAAGAAAGGTCAAGATCGTAATATTTTGGGACGCTGAAGGAATCTTGTTGGTAGATTAGCTAGAAAACGGCAAGACAATGAACGCCGAATATTATTCAAACCTTCTGGACCAGTTGTAGCAAAAAATTAAGGAACAAAGGCCAGGTCTGGTGATGAAGAAAGTTCTGTTTCAATAGGACTATGCTCCCAGCCGCGAAGCTTTCAGTGTGATGGCTAAAATTCATGAATTGACGTATGAAGTTGTGCTGTATGCACCCTATTCACTGGAATTGGCCCCAAATGGATTTAAGTCTGAAACCTTGACTTAAACAAGATAAGCCTGAAAGCTAGGAAGAAATATGGATCCAATTCCGAAGTCACCACAGCGACGAACGCCTATTTTGCATACTTGGACGAAAGCACCTTCACAGAAGGAATGCGAGCACTAAAGCAACGGTGGCGAAGTGTATAAAGTTACAAAGAGACTTTGTAGAGAAATAAAATGCATTTATATCATTATTGTTGTTTCTTGCTTGTTAGGTCAGAAACTTATCATCCAAACATGCCTCGTATAATAAAAAATATAAACATCACCAATACTAATATTCTACAGCAGCAAATTATTGCATTTTTCCACAAAAATCAATGGCTAAATTTATTAGTGATGTTTAATTTCTAGAGATTAAAAGTTAAAAACAGTGTTGCCACGTTTAAATTAAATAAATTTTTAAAGTTTGAATGAAATTGCTAAATATTAATAATAATATTAAAATCAAATGGAAGTTTTTAAATTAATTTTTTTTTATTTTCAACATTTTAAAACCAATTATTAAAATAAATCATATATATCAAAATACATAATATAATAATTTTGTTTAACTCGTACCAAATTTTCTACAACCTTTTTGTAGGTAACCTTTCTTTTCTTTAGACAACATTCTCATACAGATTACCGACCACCTTGCATTTCCTAATTTTACATCATTTTTTAGAATTTTTTTTAATTACTTTAGACAAAATATAATATTTAAAGTGATAGCAAACTGCTTTTACAATTTTCGTTCAGTTGTCACGCTCGCTTGCAATCGTGTGGGTGTAATCTAATGTCGCGTGTTTGAAAGTGGCACTTCACTTTCTTGTGAAATAAATAACTAATTTTTGTGAGGGTTGTTTAATATATTTTTAATCTGACTATAAAATAGATCTGCACTATGATTCGCGCATTATTGCGTTATTTGATCTGCGCTGTGACTGTTATTATTAATGATGATAATCAATATAATTCAATGTTGTCTGCTAGGCTGGAACAAAGGGCAAATCAGTATAATCAGCAAAATACCATAGTTTTTGTTAACATTATTTTTGCATTACTGATTAATATAAATTAAATATCAGCAGTTTTATCATGTAACTCTGAATATATACTTCCACCGTTTAGCCGTGCTTGCTAAAAAAATTATTCAAATCGGTAAAGGAAGATTCTGTATGAAATAGGCTGAATTCTATATTATACAATTTATTGAATTCAATATTTTTGATAGGAATTCTAAATCACGCTTTTTACTTTCTCTTACTCCTAGTAAAAGGAAGTATTGTAATCGTGTCAAATTTTCGATATCGAGTCCAAAAAAGTGTTTTTTAGCAAATGGTCTGGGTGTGTGTGTGTGTGTGTGTGTGTGGGTTTGTTTGTGTATGTGAACAGCAGAGCTCAAAAACGAAAAACCGTAGAAAGTTGAAACTTGATATTACGTTTAGGTATCACCAGGGGATCTGAAGGTGCGTTATCTGTCAAAATTCCTCAACCGGATGTACCACTTTACTAGTTGTTTTATTTTTTCGTTTTTGCGATTTTCTCAAAAATAGCTCCGACGATTTTCTTTAAACTTGTCGTATCAACTACACATACAAAGAGCTACAACTTTTATTTGAAACATTTCTCTGGGAAAATTCATTTAAGGGCACTTTTACAGCTTCCTCCAAAGTGGTATCATAGTTAATCATATAATTCCATCATCCAAACAAAATTAATTAGAAATAAATAGATGGCCAAAATTCCAAGTTTTAAGAAAATTTGTAAGCTGGAAGTGCGCTTTTATTGACTTGTTTTTTTTTTCAGTTTTCGACGAATTTCGTCATTATTTGGTGCACAAACTATAAAATTTATCAATTATAATTTTGAGAACAGGAGTAAGAGAAAGTTGTGTGAGTGTTTCATACCAGATTTTTTTCATGCAATTATTTCATTTTTTTTTTTTTTTACTTTCTCT